>CAUZXS010005902.1:97500-155000 GCA_963585895.1 Sepioteuthis lessoniana
CAAAACGAGAATTCTTCCAAGTGCTATGTCCATAGTATTTAACGGATGCCCGGCAAAGACATGAGCAAAATGCGTACGGAAAATAATTAATGAGAATTAAGCCAGAATGCTGCGTTCTGCTTTGAATATATATATATATATATATATATATATATATATATGTACATATATATATATATATATATATATATATATATATATATATATATATATTTGTGTGTGTGTGTGTGTGTGTGTGTGTGTGTGTGTGTGTGTGTGTGTGTGTGTGTGTGTGTGTGTTTTCAATCTGTCAAATTGTGGTATTGCTCTGCATTTGTGAGCATTGAGCACTGGAAATATTTTACGAATCAAAGTGTTTTTGGCGTTAAACTAAAATCAAAATACATCTTTATATATATATATATATATATATATATATATATATATATATATATATATATATATATATATAAAAGCAATAACCGGAGACACTGCTGGAAAAAAATCGTTAATATCGTTGGACTAAATATAATGAAAAACTATTTTTGACTTGAAATAATCCCAATTAAGAGTGACACAGACAGTTTTCATACCCATTGCTGCTATAGAAAATAACAATAGTTAATTAAAAAATAAAGTATTGAGAACATTAAGGATTATGCTGAAATAAAAGGACATTTGGTTTAATGCGTGGTTTCGAGTCGGAAGGGAACCACTCACGAAACGGATCAACGTTTGAATAGATTCCGCTGGCATTCTCATTTAGTGAGGGTGAAGCAGAGAGCAATAAACCCAGTTCTTAGCTTTTCTTGACGAGAGGTTATGTGTTGGCTAGGAGCAATATATCCTTTAACTAAGCTGATTGTTATTATCTCCAACTAGCACGGATGACGGGTAAGTAAAGTTTGAAGTAAATGAGAAAAGTTACAAATGTGAGAGCTTTAAATGAGGGTTTTCACCATCGCCAATTGTGCAGTAAGTATAATAATAAAGTTTCCAGATGTCTCCATGACAGCTAGGTGTCATACGACCTTGACACTTAAAAAGATACTCTTTGAATGTGCACCAACTTTAATAAAACCATTTATATTCTAAAGAAAATAAAATGTTGCAAAATTACAATCAATCTCAGCAGATATGGTCTGTGCAATGGATTAAGATATATTTTCCATGTGTAAATAAATAAGATGTGGCGTAAAAGATTTTACACACCAAAAATATATTTATGTGAATCTTAATACCTAGGTGATTACTCATACTTGTACTGCCTACAATTTATTTTTCATAAGTAAATGTTCTTCTAAATATGAGTTTAGATGCATGAGTATATATATGTACGTGTGTATGAATTTCTATCTCTCTGTTAATGTATATATATTACATATTGATAAATAAATCAGGAACAGGTTATATATATATATATATATATATATATATATATATATATATATATATGTGTGTGTGTGTGTGTGTGTGTGTGTGTGTGTGTGTGTGTGTGTTGGCAGATAAGTTTACTCATGTAAAATCATAAGTTTGTATTGATATGCAAGTACATACTGTTATGAGTCATTTTTAACTTGAAAGATTTTAATCGCTAAAAACTAAAAAAAAAAAAATCAGATATTTTGTCGAAAATTCCACAATGAATATTTATATTATCAGGTGATTTCTGTTTGGAAAATCTACAGCATTGTAAGTCTAACCGTATATATATATATATATATATATATATATATATATATATAGAAAGAGAGAGAGAGAGAAAGAGAGAAAGAGCAATCACACTATAAGTACCATTTCCTCCTTCTCGCTCACTCTTTTTTCCCCCTACACACACACACACACACACCCACACACACATATATATATATATATATATATATATATATATATAACTACAGGACTATTAAAGGGACTGGAGGACTTGGAATTTGAAGGACATTTACAGACCATCCAAACTACAGCATTGCTGAGAACGGCCAGAATACTGAGAAGAGTCCTGGTAACTTGGGGATTGTGTCTATCACTCAGACTATAATGAAATACCATCAGTGAACGCTAGAAATAAAAACTCTCAAGGAATAAACGCTCGCAGAAAACGAAATCTACAAATACTTAGGAATCTTGGAGGCTGAAACCATCATACAAGTGAAAATGAAAGACAAAATTCTAAAAGAATATGTCAGGAGAGCTAGAAAACTACTCGAAACAAAACGCTCCAGCAGAAGCCTGATCAAAGGAATAAATACCTGGGCTGTACTAATCGTTAGATATTCCGGACGCTTTCTCAAATGGACCAGAGACGAAATTAAACAAATGGACGAAAGAAGATGAAAACTAATGACAAGCATGAGGCATTACACCCCAGGGACAACTTTGACAGATTATATGTTTCAAGAAAAGAGGGAGGAAGAGGACTTGCCAGCATTGAAGACAGCGTTCACGCAGAGATACAACCACTAGAAGACTATTTACAAAAAAAAAAAAACGATGGAGGACTTATTACAGCCATCAAATTCGATAATGATAACACGATAGACAACATAATGACAATCACTAGGAAACAAAAATGGGATGGAAAACAACTCTATGGACGTTTTAAACGACTAATAAACAACATCTCATTCGGCAAAACCTGGACATGGCTAAGAAAATGAGACTTTAAAACAGAAATAGAATCTCTCCTAATAGCAGCACAAAACAACGTCATAAGAACCAATCATATCAAAGCAAGAATAGATTAGACGCAACAAAATAGCAAATGTAGACTATGCGGTGGGAGATATGAATCCATCAATCATATCATAAGCGAATACAGCAAATTAGCGCAGGAATATAAGACTAGACACGATTGGGTCGGCAAGTTGATCCACTGGGAGATGTGCAAGAAATTTCAATTTGACCATTCGACTAAATGTTATATGTACAACCCGGCACCAGCTCTAGAAAATAACACACATAAACTCCTATGGGACTTTGACATACACATGGATTACCAAATCTCGACCAGAAGAACAGAGTTAGGGTTAGAAAAAAGAGGCATCTTTCAGGGAGCTGTACCTTCGTAATTACTATTTGAAATACCAATAATGCCATTCAATTACATACTTACGAATTCCCCTAACAGCTACAAATTTACTAAATCACAGAAAATGATTAATTACTTTTAGTATATGGACGGCATCAATCGTTTGGAAAAAACGAAAAAGAATTGGTGACACTGATGAAAAACAAAACGAATATATAGTCAGGTTATGGGAAAAGAATTCGGCATAGCATATGTGCCATGCTCATAATGACTTGTGAAAAAGACAAATAACTGAAGGACTAGATCAGCTATATTAAGAAAGAATGAAACCACTTGGAGAATAGGAATATTGCAAGTACTGAGGATTACTTGAAACTAGCAACTTTAAACAAGGGAGAATTAAAAAAAAAACAATTAGAAAAGAGAATAACAGACGTACAAGAAAACATCTCAAAACCAAACTCATCTGCAGGAATTCTATTTATGGGATAAATACCTGGCCAGCTTTCCTCAAGACCATTCTTAAAATGAACAAGGGATTAACTTAGGAAATGAAACAGAGGGCAAGAACGTTGGTGACGATGTACAAGGCTTTAAAACTAAGAAATGATGTAGACAGACTATATGAGACGAGAAAAGAGGGAGGAAGAGGACTAGCTAGCGTTGAAGATAGCGTGAATTAATCAATACAATGACTCAAGGGTTACATTAAAAAGGGAAAATAAGTCTAATTATAGCAACCAGTAACAGCACTGAGAATATAAGGCCGATTACAATTACAATAACTATGATAGAGAATTGAGAAAGAAAAAAAAAAAAAAAACAGAAGTAAGGGTATTTTAATCGACCAACTAGTGAAATCTTACACGAATATACATGGATATTGCTATAAAAGGGAAACCTTAACAGAAAAAGTGAATCTCTTTAAATAGGAGCACAAAAAAAACGCCACTGGGATCTATTAGATTAAAGTGAAAGTCGATTATAAGCAACATAATAAAAGGTGTAGATTATATGAAGACTTAGAAAAACCATTAATCGTATCATAAGCTAATGTAGATCTCTAGTATGAAAGGGGTACAAGACTAGTACTACTGGGGGAAGATATTCTACTGGAATTCTGCGAGAAATTGAAATTTGACCATATTACCAAATGGGAAAAGCACAAACCAGAATCCATCCAAGAAAATGAGAGACAGTTCTGATGGATTTTGAGATACTCCGCAAGAAGACCAGATTTAACGATAATTAACAAGAAAGAGAATGAGAGAGAGAGAGAGAGATAGAGAGAGAGAGGAGAGAGAGAGAGAGAGAGAGAGAGAGAGAGAGAGAGAGAGAGAGAGAGAGAGAACATGCCGTCTAGCGGATTTCATTTTTCCAGCAAAGCATAGAGGGAAAATAAAAGAAATCGAAAAGATAGACACATACTTTGACCTTGATAAAGAACTAAAAGAAGACAGTGGAAACCTGAGAGTGAACTTGATACCAATGTAATTAGTGGCTTGGAGTATTTCCCAAAAAATTGGAAAGCCTTCTGGACCAAATGAAAATCAGTAGAAGAATTGAGGCTATCCAGAATATTCTGAAGAGTCCTGGTGATCTTACTAGACTTGCTGTCTCTTAGACTACACTGAAAGACCCCCAGCTAACGCTATTGTAAAAAAATGACGGGGATTAAAAATAATTATAATAATACATGAAAGTGACGATAATAACAATTATATTTGGTGCTCTTGGTACAGTCACCAAAGGATTAATACAATTACTGGAGGAGTTGGAATTAACAGGACAAATGGAGACCATCCCAACTATTGCATTATTGAGATCGGTTAGGATATTGAGAAGAGTCCTGGAGACTTGAGGAAACTTGTTGTCACTCAAACTCCAGTGAGAAATCATCAGCTAACGCTGGTGTAAAAAACTCTCAAAAGAGAACAAATAATAATAATAAAAATAATAGTGTACTGTGCCGTTCCAGTTAACCACAGAATGAAACTGAAATAAGTAGAAAAGAGAGATAACCACCGAGACCTTCTAGGAGAAGAGAAAAAACTATGGAAAATGAAATCAACGATGATACTAATTGTAAATGGTGTGTTTGGTACAGTCTCCAAAAAATTGGTACGAGGGACAGGATGACTTGGAAACAAGACGACGAGTGGAGACCATCCAAACTACAGCAATTTCGAGATTGGGTATAAGACTGAGGAGAGTCCTGGAGACTTGAGGAGACTTGCTCTCACTCAGACTCTAGTAGAAAACCATCATCTAACATGTGTGTGAAAAACTCAGAAAATAGTAAAATGATAATAATAACATACAGGTTCCTTGAACAGTCTTTAGATCTGTACATAAAACAACATTTTGAGAAACTATATGTAAAATAAGAACATATTGTTTTAATCTGAGAATTAATTTTTATTTATTGAGTACTTTTTGTCCTCATGTTGGTAGTTTTTGTGTTGTTTCTTCTTTCACTAAGTTTTGGCCAAATTTCACCTCTGGCCTTCTTCAGGTGATTTTACCGCGACCTCGGATAGGAATGCTGAGTCTTGTAACCGTATCCCCAGTAATTACTGCCTTCCATAGTTGTTGTCTATCGCACCACGTTTTTGACCAAGTAAACCTCTGGCCGGCTTGGGTAGGATTTGAAGACTCTGGAAGACCAGATAAGGATTTATAAGACCAAAAAATCCATCCTTGATCGCCCTTCGGGGACCGTGGTGCAGCGGATAGAGGCGTTGAGTCTCTACGGTTCCAAGTGAGCATTGTCAGAAGATAGCGGTTTCAAATCCTACCCAAGCCGGCCAGAGGTTTACTTGGTCAAAGACAACAACTATGAAAGGCAGTAATTACTGGGGATACGGTTACAAGACTCAGCATTCCCATCCGAGGTCGAGGTAAAATCACCTGAAGAAGGCCAGAGGTGAAATTTGGCTGAAACGTAGTGAAAGAAGAAACAACACAAAAACTACCAAGATGAGGACAAAAAGTCCGCAATAAATAAAAATTAATTCTCAGATTAAGAAGCCTAGTCTCAAAATGATTCCAATTAAAGACAATTACAAAAAAAAATACTGTTTTAATTATTAAACGATTACTTATGCTGTTTTCATGATCACCAAAAACTATTTTATTTGTTCCAAGCAAATTATTTATAAATCCTTCAATTTGTTTTGTATTATTACGAGTAAAACTTTCTATTCATAAAGTTATTTCATTTGATATTTTCCAGGACGAATACGCATTTACTCCTCGGATAGTTTACTCTTTGCACGCTTGACTTTTTAAGGTAAGCCTTGTTCGATTTTTTAAATTCATTTCATTTATTTAAAAAAAAAACTGTATAAAACATCAAACCTTGATAGAAAAAAATCAGTTAACAAGACAGAATTAACAATTAATGAAATGCCCATTTGCTCAAAAGATGAAACTCAGGATTCAACTTATTCTTTCAGCGACTATGCCATAAGTAAAAGCACGCTTAAATCCCGCTTTAGATGAATTTTTTTTTAAAAACAAGCGAATGTCACTCGGATCAAAGTCTGGGTTGTGTATTGTAGTTGCACTGGCTTTTCACCAAAAACAGATGGAAAGGTATCGAGACTTCTCATCAAACGTATTGATAATTTGCACTGTCTAGAGTTGATTGCTTTTAAAACATCTAGACATTCTCTCTTTATTAAATGAAATTCCCATTTGTTCACATTTAAATTTCATATTTGATTTTTTCTTAATGAAGTTATTTTCTATATTTTTGGGCACATTCTTCCTACCGATATCGAATTTTTCAAAATCTTCTAATTTTCATTATGACTGTTTTTGATGCTCCAGGGTAATATGCTTTGTGCTTAGGTAAAAACAAATGATTGATATTGAGAAACGTGTGATCAAAAATATTATTTGCAACGGAACGGTGACTTAAATTTAAATCATGAACGAAGCTATTTTTATTAAACTTCGCACTAATGTCCTTGGGAAAGGCATTTATCCATTTGCCCCAAAGATATGATTAAATAGTAGTGAAGACTTGGCTCTCTATTTCAGGTTAGGCAACTTATCCTGCAGGAAAACTAAAATCTACTCCTCTGAAAAAATTACCTAGTGTCATATCCTATTTTTGGTAGATGTGTTCGGCAAATACATACATACCGAATTTGATAGACCAACATAAATTTTATTAATTATCAAAAAGAAAAAGCACAAAAAATTTCCAAATACTAATATAGATTAGTACATAAACTGAAGCAGTCTTAGTTGAACTTGATAGTAAAGTTAAGGTGGTCGTCAGAAACGTCGAGATATTTCCCAAATATGTCAACTGTCATGTAGCAACTTAAGTACTATACAGAATTTTTAAAGAGATATATCACTTGGAGGTTAACACCTATTATGACCTTCAATGACTGGCAAGGATTCATGAGGTGATTACTCAGTGTAGAATTTCCGAAGGATATATGAAATGGAATGCTAAATGCGAATGTGCTTAAAGATTGTTACGTGACATGTTGGGAATTTAGTTAGATTCACAAAATCAGTTCGAGCCCAGACATAGAAAGAGACTCTGGGAATTTTAACGATTAGACTATAGAATCCTGTAGGACATCGTGTGCATGTTGTGGGCCTAAAAAGGAATATTTCAGTTTTACTGAAATATTCACCTTCACGAAATCACGAATAGAACCAAATCCACTTCCGTGAACAGAAATATATCATTGAATATAAATGAAATTGGGATTTCAGATCAAAAAGAAATTGTCAACTCCTATTACCGGAACATAAAACGACGATCGACATTTTTGAGCACTGTCCAGGGGGGTCAAGAGTCACCAAGACATCCCAAAAACGCAACAAAAGTTATAATACAGTTGGTGCCGCATGTTAATATCATTACCTTTATTCTATAAGGCAAGAAGTTATATCCCATCATATATAAAGGTTATAGAAAATGAAAGTTTTGATATATTCATTTAATAAACCCTATCTTAACATCACCATTTACATAATATGTAGTATATATTTCGCAAATGCGAAAAACTGCATATAGCTGAGTAATTTAGATAATACAAACTTAGAAATTACTTCTCACCAATTCTGTTATATGTTTATATTTTGACTTTTTTCTATCTTTTCCTTCCGTTCTTTCGTTAAAAATATGCAAGGTTATGTAGCTACTCTCAAGCCCTGCAGAGCGTAGAAGCCATCATCAAATCAGAACCGCATTATCACTGTTGATCTACGACACAGTTCAACCGTGAAGATATAATTTAGGCCGGTCATGAGGCAAGTGCTTCATGGTGAGGAGTGGAGAAAGGCTAATGTGAACTGAGGATGGTCGCCAAAAATCTGAAACGCTGGCCATGAATCATAAATGCTTTATTGCTTTCACATCGACATTTTCTAAACTTTCCCCGCTCGACACTAATGGAGCTGTAGCGGCGCTATGTGCTGTTCTCAGCACTGAAATTTGCATTGCCATTACCGTCAGAAGTGAATCTCCGGCGAGCAAATACATTACCAAACGAATCCGAGACGAGATATTCGCTCGCTTCATTGCTGCGATACATACTGGTTGACTTTCAGCGCTAATGGCATCTGTATGCCAATAAACAAATCTTGGACTTTCAATCATGACGGGGAAAAATGTACCATGGTGGAAAATTGTCATGGAATACCTGACATTTGATGCTGGCCTTGCATTGAGTCATGGTTGGTAAGATGATACTTTGCATGTCGATAAAGGAAAGAACAAAAAAACTGAATTGTTCATGTGTCTGTTATTTTCAGCCTTTTTGTTTTTGTGTTTTTGGTAGTTTTATTTTCTCTTAAATGGACAGAAGCATTAAAATATGGCCAAACGTCTAACTAAATAATTCGTACAAACAATTACTTTTCGAGTTTAAGCTATATTTATCACTAATTTTTAAATGGTGCATTATAATCCGATCTCCTCGTCATCTTCCCTTTTATTCAAATTCATTGATCTTTTTCTTAGATTGTAATGAGTTATTTTGTCTATCTTTTAATGACACTTACAATTTATTTATATTCAATGATCAACTAAAATTCTACCATGGTAGCAGATTCTCTCTTTTTTTTTTTGAATAAAGTAATATCATCAATAACACATTTGTTATACGTTTCGAGACAAACATTCATTTCTGTTGCATTTTTGTTGCTTTTTTAATCGGTACAGTGAGGTGAATGATGTAAATATTCAATACACTGAACTGAAAACGAATTCCTGCATGTATTTTGAAATGTACTACCTCACGTTTCCATGTACTGCCTTACTTTTCCATTTGGAATGCTGAGTCACTCCGACGTAATTGTCATCGTCGTAGGAAATGGATACGGCGAATCGGTTCCTTTTACATTTCCCGTAGGGCTAATACCTGTGCGAAAGAAATGAATCCAAACTGGGCCTCTTAACCTTGATATTACAACTGATCTAGTTGAAGAATAACTCTGGATTCCAACCAGTTAAACTCCTCAAAAAAGATAGGCCTTGTGTCGCATTCTGCACCAACAGAGGGTCTGAGTAAATACATACAATTTAGAATACAGTGAAACTTTAAGCCCACGTGGGTTCTTGAAAGGAATTATAAAAATTTTTACGAAGAAATGTTCTCCTACCCGTGAATTTATTCATTTAGTTATTTTGATGGTCTTTCAACCCCTCTACAGCTTTTTATGCCTTGAAGTTAAGGAAGCGCGTTGGCTGTACGTCCACATGCACGTTTTTTGTGTGGTTGTTTATTTAAAGTTTTTATTTGCCTTTCTATTGAATTCGAATCGTTTTTAAACAGATCTATTTCTCGGATAAATTGGACAGTTAGAACAAGTCATTGACTGAGTGGACCGGGTTGTAATGGCAATTTAGAACTTCACTTCCTAGATAAGGAGAACAATCTGGAGTAGTTTAGTCTCATAGAATACTCCTTTTTTGGGTGAAGCATTTTACCTCTCTACAGTCGATGCTGTGCGTGTATTCTAAACCAACCTAGCAGGGCGTCAGACATTTGGAACCAAATTAATTTATTTGGGAGTCATACGGGGAATCTTCCTCTAAATCAAAGTAATATTACACATTTTCGATTTGCAAGTGATACTGGCTCTTCTTTTCAATAAATATTAGTAATATTTCCTTTTAGAGATAGTGTTGCTTTGAATTGCCACTTTCAATAAAAATCAAATTCTTGGACAACATATTTCATAATTCTTCTGCAACTAAAATTAGAATTTAATCTTCGAGGATTGATATTGTTATGGACTGAACTTTTTCTTCCTGGTCTCTGATGATTGTCTCTTTTATTGAATATGATTATGAAAGATACAATTTTCATCACTGGCAATTAACCTTTCCAGAAATATCACTGAAGTGTGTATTGTTTTTAATGGCAAAATAATTTTAACGAACCCACTATTTTTAATACGATACTCTGCGCTTATAAGTGACTTATGATTGTTTTATGTTTTTTTTTATTGAACTAGTATGGTATCTTCATGCTAGCAAGAGTTTCTTTAAAACTCTGTAGAGCTTGTTCATCGATTGAAATTAGTTTCCAAGAACAAGGAAAATATTAATAGGTAAACGTCCTACCGACATTGGGCAAACTATAGGTTGCATTTACAGACACTTGAGATTATATTTCTACATACGATGGCAAATCACCCTCACTAATCCTGAATTGATTACAACCTTTTTAAATTAGTGCAATATGCAGTGTTTGAAATTGGTAACGGCTTTATAGGTTATATTCATTCAGAAATTTTTCATTTTGACATTACATACTGTTGAAATGAAAGAGAACTAACCTTAAATTATATATATCATCACCATCATCATATCGTTCAATATAGCTCGCAGCATTCTTGTGTTATTGCCGTGTAGTTTTTTCTCCAGACGTTTTGTTAGCGTCTAAGAAGTGCATCCATATAGCAGTATTTATACGGCCACTGCTTGGAAGAAACTGCGTTTATTTTTATCGCTCAGGTCTGACTTCCATATGATCGATTGCTTATCGATAGCTGCCCTTGCCTTCGTTAGCCGCGTGTCGATGTCCATTTCGGTTGAGGAGACACTGCTTCCTAGGTAGGTGAATTTCTCTACCAGTTTCAATGGCTTATAGCGACATTTAACGTAAAAACCCTAAAGAGAATAGGACAACTACCAGAGCTCATCGCATCGGCCGTAGAACATAAGGTTGACATAATATGCATACAAGAACACAGATGCACGCACACCGAAGATATCAAATATCACGAAACTGGCAATGGATGGTCGCTCGTCACTGTATCCGCATGGAAAAACTCTGTCAACGCGCAGTAGGAGGGGTAGGTTTGCTTATAGGACCTAGAGCATTAAAAACGTTAAATAGCATTGAGGAAATACAACCTAGAATGATGGCAGCATAATTTTAACGGCAACCCCAGAGCAACAATTATCTCCTGCTACAGCCCTACCAATGTTAGTGAAGAAACTGAACTAGTCACCTTCTACGATGAATTATCCTCATTAGTGCGTAGCATCCCGAAACACAACATGTTAGTCATTGGCGGAGACATGAATGCCCAAATCGGGAAAAACGGAAACAACAAACACAGCCTCCACAACACGTCAAATAGGAATGGGCAACATCTAACAGATTTCATGATAGAAAATACATTAGCATGCCTCAATACAAACTACCAAAAAATGGAGGGCAAACTATGGACATACACGTACGCGAACAATACTGAAGCTCAGATAGACTACGTCCTTATAAACAAGAAATGGAAAAATAGTGCAATGAACTGCGAGGCATACTCCTCTTTCGAACAATCACGGTGAAAATACGGTTAAGCCTACGAAAAAACGCCAAACGAACAGCGACCACCAAACACTATGACTGGGCCCTTTTGAACAACAGAGATATAAGAGATAAATACGTATTAGAATTAAGAAACAGATTCGAAACACTACAAGAAAAGATGGAAAAAAGTACACCAAAAGACGAATATGAATATTTCGTCAATGCGCACCTCGAGGCAGCAGCGAAATGCATACCAACAAAACTCAAAACTAAATATAGAGTCCCATGGGAAACTTTAGCGGTGAGAGAAAAACGTGTACTAGTGAAAACAGCCTCCAAAAACTATCGAAAAAACCCAACAAACACAAATGCCTTAAAACTAAAACCGGCTCAATATCAATTAGCAGGCATATATATAAAGGAACAGACAAAATACATTCAAAATCAGATAGATAAGATTAGAGACTCGTTGGAAGATAGACAATCTGGGATAGCCTGACAAACAACAAACGAAGTGAGTAGAAGAAATAACACAGCCAAAGCAAAACTGAAAGCAGCAAACCAACACGAAAGAATAAAACTGTGGAAACAGCACTTCGAAAACCTACTAGGAAATCCACCGAAAATAACACATGAACCAATCACCAGAATAATTAGTAAACAATTAGACATTAAACTAGGACCGTTCACACAAGAAGAACTCGACTCGGTTCTCAGAAAAATTAAAAATAGGAAAGGGCTGGACGAGATTCCCCCAGAAGTATGGAAGACCAGACAATTCGACGACAAACTGCTCCGACACTGCAACGCAGTATACAATCAAAATCCGATAGATAGATGGATGAAGGGATGCATACTCCCCTTCCCTAAAAAGGGGGACCTCGGATTAGCCAAAAACTACCGAGGCATAACACTTACATCCATAGCAGCCAAAATCTACAATGCCCTACTACAAAACCGCATAGAACCCAAAATCGACAACATAATTAGGAAAAACCAAAATGGCTTCCGAAGAAATACGACCTCACAAATATTAACCATCCGTAGAATCCTTGAAGGTGTACGGGCAAAAAAACCTACAAGCGACATTAATATTTGTTGACTTTACCAAGGCCTTCGATTCCATTCACAGAGGAAAGATGGAACAAATCCTACTAGCGTACGGCATACCTAAAGAAACCGCAGCAGCAATAACGATTCTCTATAGAAACACCAAAGTAAAAGTACGATCACCAGATGTAAACACAGAATACTTCGACATTGTAGCACGAGTACTACAAGGGGACACGCTGGCTCCGTACCTCTTTATCATTTGTCTAGACTACGTACTTAGAACACCGATTGACAAAATCAGAGAGAATGGCTTCGAGCTGACGAAGAAAAGAAGCAGAAGGTACCCCGCAAAAACAATTACCGAAGCCGACTACGCTGATGACATAGCGATACTGGCAAATACACCCGACCAAGCCAAAAAACTACTGCATAGTTTGGAACGAGCAGCCACAGGCATAGGCCTCTATGTTAATGCACACAAAACGAAATGTATGTGCTATAATCAAACGGGGGACATCTCCACTCTAGAAGGAACCCATCTTAAACTAGTAGACAAATTCACTTACCTAGGAAGCAGCGTCGAATCAACCGAAAAGGACATCGACACGAGGTTAACGCAAGCATGGACAGCTATCGATAGGCTATCGAAATCAAGCATGGACAGCTATGAATAGGCTATCGAAATCAGACCTAACCGATAAAATGAAACGCAGTTTCTTCCAGGCAGCGGTCACATCGATACTGCTATATGGGTGCACTACATGGACGCTAACAAAACGGTTGGAGAAGAAGCTAGACGGCAATTACACAAGAATGCTGCGTGCAATCTTGAACAAGTCCTGGCGGCAACACCCCACAAGACACCAACTGTACGGCCACCTGCCCCCTATCACGAAAACTATTCCAGTTAGACGAACCAGACATGCAGGACACTGCTGGAGAAGCAGGGACGAGCTCATAAGAGATGTACTCTTATGGACCCCCACACATGGCCGTGCAAAAGCAGGACGACCAAGACGAACATACATTCAGCAGCTATGTGAGGATACGGGATGTTGTCCTGAAGACCTACCTAGGGCGATGAACGATAGGGAGGAGTGGCGAGAGAGCGTCAGGGATATCTGTGCTACCAGCGCGACATGATGATGATGGTGATGTAAATAACAATCAGTATTAAAGTTATCGTAGGAAAGCAAGTGAATGATATATTCTTTTCAAGAAAAGATAACTAAAAGAATACTTATAGAGTACAGTCATTACATATTTAACTTGATAATCCATTAGGCTCTCCAAAATGTATGGTCTGAAAATCAGCGTTTGACAATAAAGATTTTGCGGGGAACTAAAGTCATTTATCGATTTAAACATATTTGCTTTGGTACAAATTGTGAATCGTAAGAAAACAATAATGCCTTAGACTTATTTTACATCTCCTGCTTGAAGAACGACTACTCGGGATCGATTAGCAGAGTTCAATTCCTGGACGAGACTGTTTAAATTTCAATTTGTGCTAATGGCCTTGAGAAAGACATGAATCGATATGTTCTCCTTCCAGCTATCGGAAAATAGTAAGGTAGTCAAAGTTATTTAACCTTGGTGGGGCAAATTGTTAAAGAGAAGGAAAACACTGAATGAAAAACTATTTAACTATGCTTAAAATTTGACATTGTGTCACATCTTGCCAAGAGCGAGGAACTTGAATGAATGCATTTTTATGAAACTATGAAAAAAAAATTTATACTGAGTAATAGTTTCCGAATGAGGTAATATAATACTTGCTTTGTGGATATATAAGTTCTGGATACTTTATTATATTTTGAAGCAACATGGTCTCCGGATTATTAATGTTTAAACTTAGCGTTTTCATTTTGATGAAAGGAACACTTTCATTATCAGAACAACGTTTTCCTTCTTTTTTTCAATTAAAACATCCACCTATTTGAGTCTAATATGCATAATAGATTTTGTAGTTCTATATCAAATCTTTGGCCAAATATTAAGAACAGACAAACCAATAATTCTCAATGATTAATATAGATTGTTCCGTTAATGATATGATAAAAATTCAATTTTGGCTAGAATTATTCATGCTGAAAAATTCATCAAATAAATAGTAACTTTACTTCTATGTTTCCTTTTAAATGTTTTTCTTTAATTTGCTATGATGATGGAACTAAATGAATTGAGCTGTCGTTTTTAATCAATATTCTTTTGGCTTTAAGATTTTGCCTTCCGAAGGCTTAATTCTAATAATAAAACGATTTTAAAATCACAGAGTCTCTTATTGATTCATTTAAATTACAACTTTTAATGAAGCTAATCGATAAGAAACTTGGAAGACTATTGTTTCTCAATAGCTTCATTTTAATTGGTTCGATGTTCGAATAGATTCAATCTTTTTCTTTTTAATTTGTCAATATTTGATTCACTTAACGCAAGTTGGCTTCATTGTGTCATAATGACCTATGATAACGGAGTTAGCGAACATTTTAAACGGCGTTTTTGCTACCAGCAATCTATTTGGAAAAATGTTGTTTAACTAGTTGTTTATACATGTTTAATCGTATTTAACTCTTTTACTTTGTATTTTTTGGTTTCAATTGTACCAAAAATAATTAAGTTTAAAGCACTTATCAGCGGTCAGTTTGAATTACTCCATCATAAATGGCTTTATAATGTTAACAAAAAAATGAAGCAAAATAATATATATATATATATATATATATATATATATATATATATATATATATATATATATACTTATTATTTCGTTAATAAAATAATATTTTGAAGTGATTGTCATGATGCTTTCAACGCAGATTTGTCAGGATTTATTTACTAATTTTTGCCGATTGACTGACTGATTGATTTTAACATGACAAACCATCAATGGTTTTTTATGCCAAGAAGTGGAAGGATTGCGTATATTGTATGTGTAAATTAAATATCTCTATCATTGCTTCCTCAGAGGTTTTTAGCATACATTCATATGTGTGCAAGCTTTCGTACCAAATAATACTAATTTACATAGGGTTCTGAGGTGTTAAATATTCCAATTTAATGCTAAGTTATACAAAACCATTTGTCTGTAAGCATATATATTTTCAATCACTAAGAAAAAGTATCCTTATTAAAAAATTATGGCTTCAAATACTTTTTCTTAACACAAATAATGTATAGTCGGATAGCATCAATAAAAAAATCAGAATGGTATTAGTATTAGTATTGTTTCGGGGAATGTTTTGATTTAAGAAGCATTTAGTTTGGCTTGGTTTAATCTCATAGCATATCAACAATTGTTAGTTATTTTATGCCATCACATATATATGATTTCTAAATAGAAATCAACAAAATAGAATTGTTTTAAGTATTCCTATGAATCACAAACCATTCCATTAAATATCAGTCATTTGTTTACATGCAGTTAAATTATCAAACAGTTTTCCTTCAAACAATTCTATTTAGCATAGGTCAACAAAGTTAAATTTGTCCATGTATTCCTAAGAACCATAAATACTTCTGTTAAACCTCAATCATTTGTTTACACACATTTAAATTATCAAATAGTTCTATGTTTGACGGTTCAAATCAGCATAAGTCATTCATTTGCTCTCAGATTAGATGTCAAATAGTTCTATTTGACACATAGATAGGATCCTATCAGGAGCTACCGCTAAGGGCCAGAGTAGAACTGGGAGTAATGGCAAAGCTCCAGTATTACCTGAACCTCCCCTTCAGATCGTCTAATGTCATATCCGTGGTATTCGTTGTGAGGGGTTTATCCCGCAGCAGTGATGCAGTTGGTGTATTCTACAGCCCCAGCTGATTAGGCTGACAAGCATTTAGTCGTCCCTATTAAATAGATTAAACCCAATGACAAACTTAATCTTTATTATGCCGAGAGAAAAAAAGTTCTCCCTTATTCTGAGGATGGAGAGAAGAATATATGTTGAGAATATAAAATTCGAATGACACACCAAGTGTATTAGAATTATCAGATAAAACAAAGAAAACTCCTTAATAAAACTAAGTGCATGAAGAAATTAGTATCATATCAGTCTTACAATGAAGTATTTATTTATCTACCATCTTTGCCACTGGATTGATGATATACAAGGTCAAATATCAAGTACTAAATTCAAAGTTCCCCTTCTCCAAGATTTGTAGCCAAAAAATGGCTAAAAACAGTTTTCCTAACTTATCACTGATATTTTGGTAATGAAACGTTAGATTCATGCCTTTCTCAAGAGTATTTGAAAGTGGATCACAAACAGCCTCGCCCAGGGTCTAAATTTAAGTCACCGAATACATGTACCCTGGCCATATCATTTAAGCTCAGTGTACTTCCTAACGGTGACGTCACGTTCAAGCATCGGTTCTTGTTTGATAATCAGAGTCAAACAGTTCAGGGCCGGTTCAATGTGGAGATGTTTAACCTTTTACGAACAGCATGTACACAACACAATCGGGGGTCTATATCCCTTACAAAGCAAAGCTTAGTAAACTCCAATCAATATTCATTTCTCTCTCTTGTTTCGTGTCTTATTTAATAAACTTTGGCCAAAAGTAGATAATGATCGTCTCAAAAGTAAAACTATTTGGTGCTTAATCCATTTTTGCAGGTTCTCTTAGACAATATGGTTCTTGCAAAGCTATGAACTGATGAAAAGGAAAAACGATGTGAATATATAGGATGTGTGTACAGAAAGTATCGAGACTGAATCTATATTTTCCATTAGAGAAATCAAAAACTGATAAATTTCATATGGCATTTAAATACGTCGTATTAACTCTATTCATATCATCTACGTCCTGAAATCTGACACATTTTTGCGGCTATTCTTAGTGTTCCAGTAAACATTCGCTCATTTGTTTCCCTTACATAAAAGGAAATATGTTCCTGTTTTATTTTAGTCAACTGGAACAATGACATATACAGTTTTAGAGAAAGCTTCACTTTCTGAAGAATAACTTGACCTAGTTCCCTGTCCTGGTATGGGTAATCCGTTTCAATTTCAAAATCCCGTGAAATATTTATTTTATTAAACTATGGGAGAAGATCTGGATTTATCTTTACATGATGAAATACCATTTAAACTTTTCCATGTATACTGCAATTCTTCTCTATTATTGTTTTATCTCATTGGCTTGATTTACTGATTTAACACTTTCTCCACGGAGTACATAATCACTTCCACATATTTCTTGTCGGTTCTGGCCTTTATATAGATAAATGTTAATGTTAGCTTATTTTAGCTTTGAGAAAAAGCTATAAGGTCGATGCATTTAGCGCGAACTCGAATTCACTAGCAAAAGCCTACTATTATCATATTTACCAACCCCTCCGCCCGGGCAGGATATGACACAAGATCAATTTTTTTAAGCGGAGTTTAACAGGTTTGAATTCAGAGTTTTCCTTCTCCTAGACTAGTTGCCTCACCAAGGCTGAAGAACCTAGTCTGTCCTAGTATTTACCTATAGCTGGGGGGAGAATAATTGGATTCATACCTTTCCCAGGGGTATTAGTGCTATGTGAAATGCAATCAGTCTCGTCCAGGATTTGCACACGTGTCACCGTGTCCATTTCCTGAGAGGATAACCATTGCTCCACGGGCACCTACTATTATACAACGTTGATCATAATGTAACGTGAGGATCCTTCATTAATTAACAGTAGCTAGCTTTGAGTTCAATTTCAAAAGCATGGCTCACTTGGTGAGATTCTTATGTCATTAGCAATCGTTTATAAACCTAACTCGTAAATGTTCATTTTAGTAAGTACCGTAATTTACTAGGCTAAGATTAGATCTGACACAATTTAAGGCACATAGACAACCGGATGCGAAACTTGACACGTGGTCCTCAAATCTATCTATTTAAATATTGGAAATTGCGAAGCGCTTTCTTATTAAGCTTAGTATAATTTTTGCACAAGGCCAGAAGTATATGTCATCTAGTAATTATCTCTACAACAAAAGCTAGCCAAGATTCCAAAACAGTACATCATTTGAGATGTCTACCACTTGCCTATGCTTTACGTATTTGTTGCAAAAGATTTTAAAGTATGAAACAGTGAGAACTTCGATTCCCTAGTAATTGTTTATTATCCATATATACGTTATACCACAGCACTTCTCCTTTCAAGCTCTCTTGATTATTAAGTTTAGATTAGTTTTGTCAGAAAACCAGTCGTATCAGTAATCCCAAATGTATCAATACTAACTAGTAATGTTTTGCATGTAGAATTGAAAAGTTTATAAGTTACTATAAGCCACAAAATTGGAAAGGTGTATAATACATGGTGAAAAATAATCAACACAATCGTGCCCCCACTAAGAAAAGCTTGAAAGGAGAAGTGCTCCAATTGGGTGAAAAGATGAGCAATCAAAATTTACTGGAAAGATGTGACAGAGGCTTGCACAGCATTGTGGTCATGGATGTAATTAGGAAAAGCTTTTTGGTTATTTGGTTGTGTGGTTTGTTTTACGGTGTATAAACCTTTTTCGGGTCATTTAAAGCCGAATTAAATTTCAAACAATTTAGTCTAGCATAAGTACGCAGTTTAAATGTTAAAACAGTCCTATTTCAAGCAATTCAGTTTACCATTAGTACACAGGTTAGTTCTTTTTGACCCATAGATAAGGTGTTACCAATTCAGGCCAGAATGGACCTCGGAGCGATGGCAATGAAGGGATATTCCGTATTCCCCCAAATCCCAGGATTACAGAAGCCTCACCTTAAGTTTGTTTAGATCTATATCTAGGCCACTCGTAGAGAAATTACTCCCCTTCTGCAGAGATGCAGTCGATGTATTCTGCAACCCCAGATGACTGGGCCAGTTTGTTTAGCAGAGGAACCAGAATAGTTGATCATTATGACAATTATTAAAATCAATTGCATTGTCTATTTAAGAGCACTCATATAATTAAAACGTGTTCGGGTTGTTGAATAGTTTTCAGTGGGGAAATATGAAATCAGGGAGCGGAGTTCGAATTTGAGCCGAAGCTTTTTGAATTCGATTCGCACAAATGTGTGTGTATAATGTGTATGATTTCAATTTTAGGATGATTTCGGAATCCATTTTGCTTTCTATTATTGATTGAAATATTATGTGTAGCCGTCAAATGTTATTTTATATCCACGGGTTAGGGAATCGCATTCCTTGTTGGGTCATATTTAAAATTTCTTGTTTTGTGGTTTCTTAAAAATGATGGGTGTTTTGCACCCGGTTCTATTGAATACGAATGATTTTGACCCATAAATGGAACCCTGACAGTTATTACCACTCCGGGTCTGAGTGGACATAGGAGTAATGGCAGAGAATTAGTACAATACACACTCAATTGGTGTAAACGCATGATCCCACCGTCCGTCGTATTTTCTAAATCACCCGCCTAAAATTTCAAAATTTTCGCTGAAAATATATTTTCAGCGAAGAAAAATGTTTCAACTTTTCTCTAATTCTATAGTGAAAACGAATGAAGTACTTTTAACATAAAATTACAATAAATTTTTCCATAGTTGTGCGGCCCACTTTGTAATGAACCATGTCTTATGCGACTCCCTTCTCGAAAAAGTTTGCATAGGCATGTCGGAAGATAATTAAAGCTATTTGAGTAATGATAGAATATAGTTTTTGATCCAGAAAGTGACGGTTTTTTGATCTTTTTGTCTACAAAAAGAGTGTTAGTGTATCCAACCAGAACAAGAGATCTCTCAAAAGCCAAAGATCCAGAAATTTTGACTAGTATTATCTTTCACATTCTAATCCTAGCAGCTTTTTTATCGAAACTTTCTCGGCAAGCTGTGCATAATGCGAGGCGTCCTATTATTGACTAAGAATAGATTAGTTTTCTCGCAAGACTAGTCGTATAGGTCATTCAGAAAGTTGTAATTCGTTATTGTTTGCCTGCCTAGCCCTTTAACCATTACACCATACAAAGGGACTTTATATACTGCAATTAGTTTTTGCACAAGTACAGAAATATATGTATTTTGAAGTACGTAGAGGAAGACGCACTCAACGAGTGGTTTGAATAGCAGGCAAGAATAGAAACCAGGGAATTAAGAGTAAAGGCAGTGAAAAAATCTGGGTGTGATGTGTGTCCCTCTTCTATTATTTTTAAGGATGCCAACGGTGTTAGAGGGGAAGGAAGAGGGAAAAACATGAGAAAGAAGAAGAATTTTTTTCTGACGATGAAAAGAAAACCAAAAAAAGTTCTACAGAAAAAGAGTTCAGTGGTGAAAAACAAGAAACACTTCAACAACGTGAAGGAAGAAAAAAAGTTTGACAAAAAACGGGATCTACAATGAAAGGGAGATGCATGCTTGAAAAACATTTATCTATAAAAAAAAAAGTTCACAACCAGGATATAGGTTACTCAGTGTGAATCTCAACTCAATGAGAATCTTGTTTGTCTATTTCTTTAACCAGTGCACAACGATAATGTTTTATGAAATTTAACCAGCAAGGAGCCCATAATGTATTGGTTATCACCATAGAAAGTGGACACGGTGATTCGAGTTCAAAGCTTGGACGAGGCTGTTTGCATTTCACATTGTGAAAGATATGAATGAAATTATTCTTCTTCAAATTACGTGTAAATTGTTGGGAACCCTGTGCTCTTTAACCTTGTTTCGGCAATCAGTCGAGGATGAGAAAAAAATCTGAATTCGAACCTGTTAAACTCCTATAGGACTTACACGCCTATAATTTAAATTGGCCGAATACCACAAGTTACCACAACGAAGATGGCGGACGCACGCAAATATTCAGTCTCGGGAAATCATTGGCCAGGAGAACCACGTGACCTGCTTAAAACTCCGTCCACATTTGAATTTCGTCCTGCGTTTTTTTGGAGCCGATTCCAAGACACGTATTTTCTATAAATACGTCGTCTTCAAACACTCTTTCTTGTTTTTTCCATTGTCTATTGCAGCGCTAACACACTCTCTCCAGTGTGACTCTCTTATTCACCAACAGACGACAAATGCCACAAAATGGATAAACTACGCAAACCTTTTTTTCCCCAAAATACTTTGCCTATGAGACTTTTTCCAACCTCGGAAACACCAAATGTTTCAAACCACAGGAAGAAATGAACATTTAAAAATATATAGTCAACATGAATAGGACACTTTTATTATTTAACCCTTTCTGTAGTTTTAGTTCTGTTACACACACACACACACACACAGAGGACTATTTTACGAACAATATAGAACGATAGCAATATTTTAAATGTATCATTGCAAGTTTTGTTCTGAATATAGATTTGTTTTGTTTGTCACCTTGTTTTGAATGTTCCTTTTGTCCGCGCCGTTTCATATCTTTACTTATTTACTTTATTTACTACATTTGTCTCCATGTGCCTATTTTATCTTTTTCCATGCGCCTTTTTCCAAACATAACATACCACTAAACAGAACATATACTACAGAACAACATTAAATTTTGGGGGGCTAAACATATCTACCAAATAACATGTCCTCCTGCACTCCACTTAAAATGTGATTCGTGTAACAAGCTTTTCGCAGCAAACGAATTGCACACACACACACACACACACACACACACACACACACACACACACACACACACACACATATATATATATATATATATATGAAGAGAGAGAGAGAGAGAGAGAGAGAGAGAGAGAGAGAGAGAGCGATAATGATTATTTATATTGTGAACGATCATTTTTGCTTTTATTTTTACGTCCGTTTAAGAACGATTTCGCACAAAAAAAACAACAACTGTATTATGGTTTTTTGAATCTCTATTTGCCAAACTTGGTTTTATTTTTGCTCATTGAAAATAAAAATAAGAAAAATTTAGAAAAAAAGCATCAAACAGGAAGGTATGATCTCTACGGTAACTAAGCATGCATTTTAGTTTGTTATTTCTTTGTTTGGTTTAATGACATATCAGCACTTGCAGGTTATTTAAGATCAAATCTTGTTCATAGATATAAATTAGATTGATCTTTTGGTAACTTATTTTGTAGAAACCATTTTTAAATGATTCCATGCTCATTTTTAGGGGCACAAAGTTAAATGGTTTCAAATATTTCTTACAGGAACAATTCAATTTACGATTGATCATTTGTTTGAGTACAATCAACTGGTTTCCAGTATTGGTATATAACGCTAAAATTTAATTTAACATCGGTCATTTGTTTGGACATTGATGCTGAGACGTATATGATTTATACGAGAATAATTTGCAGTAATTTACAATTTTTTTTTCTTAGAGTGGAACAGGGCAGTAAGAATGGGGCATCCAGTGTCGCTCAAACTTATTCTCGTAGGTTTGCCTGACTAGCTTGCTAACAATTACACCACCTGGAGTATCCTAAGTAATTTGTTTGTTGGTAATTTTATTTTTAAATTAGTGAAAACTGAAGTGTTTGCCACACAAGTATTGCTATTGTTTCTACACAGTTAAATGGTTTCAATTTTTGCGATGTATTTCTATTTAATATAAATGCACTGTTAAATGGTTTCAAGTATTTCTATTTTACACTAATTATACTATACCACACTGTTCATTAATTTTCACACAGTGGAATGGTTCAAGTTTTGCTATGTAATACCAATGATTCTATTTGCAAACAGGGAAACCGTTTCAAGAATGTTTCACTGATTAACCAAGTCAGCTGAGGCTGCAGACTACGTTGGTTGCATCTCTCCAGAGGAGTAGAAAGCAATCACCTGAATGAGTATCCTCGATATAGCATAAAACGATCTAATACTGAGGGTTCAATCCTGGCGTTTTGGGTTCTGTGGACTGGCCCTTCATTGTAATTGGTCCTAGGGCTACTCTGTCCAGAAATGGTTGCACCTGATAGGGTTCTATCCATGGGTCAAATAGAATTGCTTGACATTTAAACTCTGAGCAAGTAACGGTTATGCTAAATTGAATTGTTAGAAATAGAACTGTTTTATCATTTAACTGAGAGTAAATAAATAAGTAATGTTTAGTTGAATTGTTACTGGCTTGGTTTGTTTATATGACATATCAATCATTTTACATTATTTAATGCCAAATCCATTTTATATGTATATAAAGTTTTATTTCAAACAGTCCATTTTAGCATATTTTACTTGTTTGTTTGAGTTTTACAGCATATCAACATTTTTAGGTTATTTAAGGCCAATCAATTTTTATACAAAGTTCTATTTCTAACAATTCAGTTTAGCATATATACGCAGTTTAATTGTCAAAACATTTTTTTTCAACTTATTCAGTTTATTTTAAGTATAGTTTTAGGTTATACACAGATAAATGTCAAAAGCTGCTCGGTTTCAAACAATTCATTTTAGCATACAAGAACAGTTCTATTTCAAACAAGTCAGTTTAGTATAAGTACACATTTTAGTTCTATTTGACCCATAGATAAGACACTATCAGGTGCTACCCCTCCGGTCCAGAGTAGGCCTTGGAGGTATGAAAATGAACGGGTACTTCGCATTCCTCAAAGCTCCATCATTACTGGAAACTTACCATCAGATTGTTGTGTGTCATATCCAGGAAACTCGTTGGGGTGGTCTTACCACTATTCAAAAGTATATGTTAGTGATGCACATTAATACTATGAAGCATTTAACTGCAATCAAACTAATGAGTAAACCTAAATAGAATCATTAGTGTTCAGTAGCAATAATTGACTCTCTTTGTCTGGCTTAATTAAATCATTGGTATTAAATAGCATATTTCATCTTTAATATCAATACTTGTAACCACTTGACTGTCTACAAACAAATGATTAATGTGGAACAGATAGAAATACTGAAAAAACTGTGCATAAAATAAGGATTCAGCGTTTGTTTGAAATTTTATCAAAGACATAAATTGAATTGTTAGAAACTGAACTCTTTTACCATTTAAATCTTTACTAACAAATCACTGTCTAATTGGATTGTTAACGATATATAGCATTACTTGGAACCTTTTATCTGTCTACAAACAAATAAATAGTGTTGAATAGAGTAATCAGTGTTAAAAAGCAATACTTGGTTGAACCCATTTACTTTGTGCAAACAAATGAAAAATAGTAAAGAAAAGTAGATGAAATACTTGAAATCATTTATCAGTGGACAGGGAGACCGGGGTTCAATCCAAGGTCGCGTCATACCAAAGACTTTAAAAATGGTACTTGGTATCTCCTTGCTTAACACTCAGTATTATAAGGTACGTATCGAGGCTAAAGTGGAGCAATCCTGGAGTAGCGCCCTTCCCTACACCTCGGTGTACAGTCGGCAAATTCACTTATATATATATATATATATATATATATATATATATATATATATATATATATATAAAGAGAAAGAGGAGACAGACCGACAGACAGTCAGAGAGCAGGCAGGAGCAATGAGAGAGAGAGAGAGGGGGGAGACAATGTGACATTAAATGACATACAATGTTTGATATGCCATAAAACCCATCCAACCAACATATGCCTGATAGTTTTATTTACAAACTGTTCAGTGCTTCTAAATATGCATCCCTAACAATTCAATTAAACATCAGTCATTTGTTTATACGCAGTTAAATAATCAAACAGTTCTATTTTCTACAATTCGATTTTACATAAGTAATTTGTTCGCAAAATGTTTAAATTTCAAACGGCTCTTTTTTACCCATAGAGAAGACACTATCAGCTACTACCACTCTGGTTCAAAGTTAACCTGGAAGCAATGGAAATAATGGGACACTCCACATTCCCCAGCTCTCCAAGATTGACACCTCACCATTAAATTGTATTGTGTTATATCTTAGAGACTCGTTGGGGTTGGGAGGCCCTACTCCTTCGCAAAGATGCAGTTGGCGTCTTCTAAACCCCTAACCAACAAGGCTATTGTGGCTTTCTTGTATATATATATATATATATATATATATATATATATATATATATATATATATATATATTCTTATTCGTTGAATTTAATTAGAGTTAGGATTTCTGGTTCGATTGATTTTCCCCAATTGTAACAGTGAAATAGTTAAAGCAAATAATATCTGAGTCGGAATAGATAAACTATTTCAAAAAACAGCCGCCGGAATACATACAAGTTGACAAAGTTCAAAATCTAGTCTGGTAGCCAAGATGTAATGAGAAGTATCTGATGAAGCACCCTGGACTGAAAATTCCAGTAAGCAGAAATTTTCGAAATCACCAGACTCACTCGATGATCTCAGAAGCGACAGAGTCTTGCCAGACGATATCACTCATTGGAAGTGGAAGAGGAATTTGTGTGTTCTGTGAACCCTAACGGAACTCTCTCTCTCTCTCTCTCTCTTTCTCTCTCTCTCTCTCTCTCTCTCTCTCTCTCTCTCTCTCTCTCTCTCTGTTACTTGGATTCGAAAAAACATGGCTTCGGTGTACGAAGAGCAAGGAATAATTCGAGCATATGGTAAGAGTATATTTCCATAAAAGCGACGTAGCTATTCCACACGTCGTCTCTGTGATTCATTCATAACCAATTTCCACGGACGCAGAAATTAACATGAGAGAAATCCGAACATTTTTAGCGCTTTTCATTTTTTTTTCCTTCTCTCCATCCGACTATCAGCCATCACATAATAATCTTCGATAAGTATACTACATGACATTGACCAAACTATTTTTTTTTTTTGTTTTTGCGTATCAATTTTTTTTTGTTGTTGTTGGGCTAACGAACCAGTTTTTTTTCTGTTTACTTTTAGGTCTGTTTAATCATTTTATGGCTTCACTTCTTAGATTTTAACGAAATACAAGGAGAATAGCTCTATGTGAAGTGCACAATCATTCATAGAACGAACCTGGAAGCAGTACCCTGCAAAGCAACAGGTGTACGGCTACTTACCTCCTATTTAACATAATCTCCAAGTACACATGAACACACCAGTGTTGATCAATCAGCAAAAACACACATTCATAAGAACTGTGCTTACACAGGATTCTGCCAAGAGAACTTACCTAGAAAAATGACTGATCATAAGGGATGGTACGAGCGAGCAAGTGTGAGAGAGAGAGAGAGAGAGAGAGAGAGAGAGAGAGAGAGAATCTTTAGAACCTGTGCTGACGGCACAATTTTGATGACAATGTTTGTTTCAGTGTAACATCTGTAACGTGCCTGTATTGGTTTAAGGAAGTGCTATGGATTTATTTGTTTATCAAATCAATGTAAACCTGTTTCAAATTTTTCAGTTATTTTGATTTAAAGGCACATTGCCTAATTGGATAGTCTTTTATCAGCTCATTTTAACAAATGAGATGTTTTCTTCCTGATGTCTTCAAAAAGCATTTCAACACCGACTGCCATTTTTCTTGGTACAGACTGAACCAGCTAACATTCTACCCGTGCAAATTTTCTCGTAAGGAAAGAACGGATGGACAAGCTCATTAGAATCCGATGCCTTCGCATAAAATGAGTTCCCGTTATCTCAGTTTCAACTTAACTGTCAGGATGTTTTCATTAGTTTTAATTGAATATATATTTGTCAAAACTTAACGGACCGGCACTCGAAAAACAAATAGCTTCAGTTAATAATGCTACTGAAATATCACACGCAAAAGTTTTTAAAAAAGGATGCAATTACCTTTTTGACAACTTATATTTAATTTTCTATTCTCTGCATCATTAAATTACTACCTTTATTTCGGTATTTTGTTTTAACAGTCCATTCTCTGCCACCTAGATTGTAATATGCAGTTCGGTAAGGAACGTGGCACTAGTTCCTTTCTTTTTCTTCTGGGGAAAGGTGCGGTGCATTCTTTTTTTTATTCAGGTGATAATGCTTTTGAGAAAGGCTTAGTGGTATCTCTTCTTAGCGAACTAAGAGCAAAACATTTAGAAAAAGTCGGCTTTCTATCCGTTCAAGCATAAAGAAACACTCTAAAGTCAAAACCTGATTAATGTTGTTCACGATAATATATCATTATCATCATCATCATCGTGCTGGTAGCACGGATATCCCTGAGCCTGTCTCGCCACTTTTCCCTATCGTTCATCGCCTCTGGCAGGTCTTCTGGACTACATCCCGTATCCTCACATAGTTGCTGAATGTATGTTCGTGCTGGTCGTCCCGCTTTTGCTCGGCCATATGTGGGGGTCCATAAGAGTACATCACTTATGAGTTCGTCCCTGCTTCTCCAGCAGTGTCCTGTATGTCTGGTTCGTCTAACTTGAATAGTTTTCGTGATAGGAGGCGGGTGGCCGTACAGTTGGTGTCTTGTGGAGTGTTGCCGCCAGGACTTGTTCAAGATTGCTCACAGTATTCTTGTGTAATTGCCGTCTAGCTTCTTCTTAAGCCGTTTTGTAAGAGTCCACATAGTGCATCCATATAGCAGTATCGATGTGACCGCTGCCTGGAAGAAACTGCGTTTCATTTTATCGGTTAGGTCTGATTTCCATATATATATATATATATATATATATATATATATATATATATATATATATATATATATAAATGCATTGCATATCTCATTGCTACATCAGTTGAGCAGGCACATGAACTCATCTGACTTTTTTCCTCTGAGCATATCATTTGGCTATACTATCAGTATGTAAAATGAATGTTATCTACTAGCGAAGACCGACTTCTAAGCAAATGAGAGGTGCACAACCGCAATCAACGTATACTTGTTTCAAAACTCCTCTCAGATTCGGATAAACATACTCAAAACAGCCCCATATATATATATATATATATATATATATATATATATATATATATATGCGTGGTGCAAATATGTGTGTGTATATGTGTATTTCAACTCTTGACTGTATCCTCTGTTCGATAGTTAACACAAAAAATCTTGTAGGAGACGGTAAAAAGGTAATTGTTTTAACAAAAGTATTTAAACGGTTGTATTTTTCATCAGTTCACTATTTCCGAGCAAGATGCGACATAAAACAATCTTAAGTTGTGTACAAGGAGTTTGAATTTAGTTTCCATTCTCCTAGAAGGGTTTTCCTACCAAGGCTACAAAGCCCCGTCTGCCCAATTATTTTACCCATAGAATCATATTTTTCAAATATGGGAATCTGTTTGAATATTTGACCGGCAAAAATAATACGAGGGGACATCTGGTTGATGATTTTATCAAACAAGAAGTAACACTTACAAATCCTTTTGAAATATTCCATCATCGTCTTAAGACATTAAGCTTGTGAGAAAGGATACTATTTTAATGGCCGTTATATTCACCACTCTTTGGTTGCAATTAGGACCCTTGACGCCCAGTCGATTAACCAGTTGATGGTTTTCGTACAAATCTGAAACTCTCATCTCTTCGCTAAGTGTGATACACGAGGTATAAGAATAATCCTTCGACAATCACAATTACGATAAGTCGGGTATGGTATTTTAATGAAAAACGGCAGAATTTCTAAGATCATCACTTATTGCCTAGTTAAAGTAATGTTAGAAGAAACAAATTTAAAAAGAAAAGAATTATAGCTCTAAGAATAGCAGTTCATATACTCATACTCGTTGCTTCAATTCGCTAAGTTTGGATTACAAAATCTAAAAAAGCCACGAAGAACGTGAATAAACCCATTTTCAAAATCTTGCAGTTTTCAGAGAGTCGATGAAAAGACAACCTGTCATGCCATCTATTTAATTTACAAACTCTTTTTCATGAACTACTTGAGGTCTTGTATGCAAAAATTTTGCTTAGGCGAAATCTTAAAAGAAACTTAAGCATCAGAATTGTCAAAAGCATTGAGGCCTTCATTAGTCAAATTCGATGGAAGAATCCATCTCTCTCCCTCTCTCCCTTTCTCTCTCTCTCTCTCTCTCTCTCTCTCTCTCTCTCGCTGTGTGTGTGTGTGTCTTCTTAAGAGTATATTAAACAATGCATCTGAGAACTCAAATACATATGTGTAAATGTAATTACATATACGTAAACATCAATCTATCTGGCTATCCATCGATCTATCTATTTCATCATCATCTGCAAAGCTTTTCCCGAATCTCACTCTCACTATTCATATTTACCGTCCATAGAGTTTTAGCTGGTTTTCTAGACTGCATCCAGTGACCATAAATAATTCATGTATGTAAGTCCTTGCTTTTTGGTCAACACTGGCACGACTATGTGAAGGAGTTCATAATAAGACACTGCTTACGTGTTTGACTATACTTCTCCATCAGTGTTCTGCATGTTTTGTTCGTCTGACTTGGGTGGTGCGTTAGATCTATCTATCTATCTATCTAGCTAGCTATCTGTTTAGTGTATGTGTGTGTATGTGGTATGTTATATTTACAAAGAAAGGGTAGGAATGATCGATGGAAGAGAACATATAGATCTACATTTGAATACCACAACCACATTAGCAACTGCGCTTGCTGACAGTCAGTTTCTCATCTATGCGATTAAAAGACCAAAATTTTTAGACGCTCTGAGACAAGTTGCTCTCATCGACTCAGGGTCGTTGACACTAACTAACCTATTTAAACTTTGATCTGTCTATCTATCTATCTATGAAATCAAATACCTCATTTTTACCGGGAAATATATGGGATAAAAAGATAACCTTTTTTATGATTCGATTTTTGAGCAGAAGATGTTGAGTTGACCATCATTTTCTGTTCTTCTATGTTAATCTGTCATATATAACACAATAAATATATATATATATATATATATATATATATATGTGTGTGTGTGTGTGCTTGTGTGTGTGTGTGCGCGTGTCCGCGCGCGCGCGCGCGTGCGTGTGTGTGTGTGTGTGTGTGTGTGTGTGTGTGTGTTCCTTTTAATCTATCAATCTATCGATCTATCTATTCTTGAATTTAACAAATCCATTATTAAATAAAACGAAAAGAGGATAATCTTGTTTCAGTCTATTCCTACAACGAAAATTTATAAAATTTGGCTTCATTCATATGTAGTTCTTTTATACCATGCATTCCTCAGTCAAAATCAGATAATTTATACAGTGCAGTATACACACACGCATATATATATATATATATATTTATATATATATATATATATATATATATATATATATATATATATATATTTATATAAAAGGAGAGAAAAAGTGAGGTATTATCAGAGGCTAATATAACACAAAAACACACATTATTACTGGTTATGATTCCATATAAACATTGCGAAACACCCCTTGTCTTTGATAATGGTCAACCTAGTGCTGATCTTTTTGTATTAACTTCCTGAATTATATCCGGAATCAAACAAAGATACAGTGCACTCTTGGAACTGTTCAGTTTTGCAAATTGAAAAAGCCTTCGGGGAAATCAGAAAAAAATATACTGTAAGATAAATATATATTAATCCGACCTAGATTTATGCAGGACTCCTTACGTATGCAAATATTGACAACATGAACAAGGATTCTACAATGAGAGTTTAAATTCTTTGTTATACAAATATGCATTGGTAACGCCCGACTTTTATGGCTGTTATACTAATATAAATTCCCAGGATAATGAAAGCAGTGAGGCAATGTCACTAGAAATTATAGGGAAGTCAATAATATCACATAATACAATGAACTATATATTAAATATTAAATATGGTTATTGAATCACCTATTAATTCTGCTCTACTCTGTATATTCGGACAAATTTGATTTTTGGATGAAATGTTTTATCGACCAATATTTTCTTGCCGCGGTTTTTCGTCCGTTAAACTTGTCTTAGAAAGAATAGCATGATCTATAAAATGCGCCTCAAAAACCTGCCTTTAGATGTATGAAAATTAAAGTTTTTATGGCGTTGCTTTGGGGCCTTCTTGTCTGAAAGTGTCTCCTGTTCTGTCAGGTATAACTTTTCCGACTATTAATCAGTATCTATAAAGTTTTCATTTTTTCATATTATAATAGAATCTTGTTGATTCCCACCAACCAAAAAATCAAAAAAATAGTAGAGCCAAATTTATTCTGATTTGATTAATTTCAGACGGTTGAGTCGAGACTGTTTTGTAGCGGTTAATCAAATAATACTTGCCATATTACCGACCCCCACCATTTCTCTCTCTCTCTCTCTCTCTCTCTCTCTCTCTCTCTCTCTCTCTCTCTATCTATCTATCTATCTATCTGTCTTTCTCAATATCCCTGTCTTATAATTTCATTCTATCATTCTGTCAATCTTGCTATGTATATATATATATATATATATATACACGTGTGTATGTATAAGCAAGTGCATGTGTGTGCATATATATATATATATATATGTGGATCGACTGACAGGTTCACAGATTGACCAAGATACTCAGATGAAAAGTGATCGAATGAGTATTATCTTTGAAAACAAGCCACGTTTCTGATCCAATTGTTTAAAACGTCATCATCATTAGATATGGTGTCATCATATAATTTTTTAGCTCATGAACTTTTCGCGTATATATATATATATATATATATATATATATATATATATATATATATATACTAGCTCTTATTCTATTGCTTATTGGCACCAGAGTTCAAATACAGGACGAGTTTGTTCACGTTTCACTTCATAATAATGCTTTAGTTAAATATATGAATACATGATTTCCCCCCCAACCATTTCCAGCGATGAGTTTAGAGTGTACACTGTTTTTTCATACTTGCTTAGGCAACCAGTCGGAAAGAAGAAAAAATCAGAAGTTTGGCCTGCTGTACTCCACTCACAAAATACCTTCTCTTACATCATGGCGGAAGGTTTTAGAAATATGTACTCCATAAATTTCCTTAGAAACAATTCTCATTTTTGGAGAAATTTAAACTATTTGCATTATTATAAGATAAATAGTTGCAGATGTATCTTTTGATTTTAGAATATCGTGATTTAATTAACAGTAGATATAATAAAAGTAGATTTTTAAAAAAAAGGAGACAAAATATTGGATGTAAACAGGAAAGATCATGTTTTCTGAAGTAATTAGTTTACTTATTACTTAGTTAAATCTAACTTTCTTATTTTCGAGTAATAAATAAGATTAATTTTCTGGTAGTTAGTTTGATTTAGAATAAGATAAACAAGAGCGATGACACTATAACACCGATGAATAAATATAAAAGTTATTATCAATGACCTTGCTTATTAAAAAGGTAAGAAAACCCGATATTGATGCTAAGACATGAGCATATTAGTAAAATAGAAATATGCATTTTCTATCATACCTTTCCACTTACTTGTTTTCTATTTTCTTGGAGCAAAAAATGAAAAATTCCAATTAGCTACTCGCAAAAAGAAAATAATATGACCTTTATCATATTATATCGCAGATTAATAATAAAAAAAATTCTGTCGTGAGAAGTTGTTTTGGCAATTTAATTTTGCATAGAACGTGAACCTGGACAAAATCACCTGTTATATACGTATATCTATAGACACAATATATATATATATATATATATATATATATATATATATATATATATATATATATATATATAAGTTAATAAGCCTAATGTAAAGCTGGGCGGGTTTCGATCTCAGCTTGAAGCGTTAAGCGTGTCTATCCATACTGAAGAATTGCCATACTACGAAACAATCTGTCTGTGAATGACAATATATATTGTGTAGACTACGTTCTTACAATGACTATTGATAAAATGAAAGACAACTGCTTCTAAAAAATAGAAGAAGCTGAAGATACCCCGCACAAACAGTTACGGACACGTACTACGCCGATGACATTGTCCTTCTTTCAAATACACCGTCTCATCAACCGAGACTGGTATCCACTCGCGACTAGCAAAGCCACTGATAGCTAACAATAGTCTATCGGTCATATGGAAGTCAGACCTGACTGATAAAATTAAACACAGTTTTTTCCCAGCAGCAGTCGTGTCGATACTGCTGTATGGATGTACTATATGGACGCTAACTAAATATATGGGGGAAAAGCTTGATGGCAACTACACAAGAATGTTGTGAGCAATATTGGAGAAGTCCTTGAGGCAGCACCCCACAAAACAGCAGCTGTACAGTCACCTACCACCCATCACGTAAACTATCCAAATTAGATGAACCAGACATGAGGGACACTGCTGAAGAAGTAGGGATGAACTCATAAGTGACGTACTCCAATGAACCCCCTCACATGGACGAGCAAACGCAGGACAACCAGCCAGAACCTACATAAAACAGTTCTGTGCCGATACTAGAGGACCTGCCCGAAGCGATGAATGATAGAAAAGGGTCAGGGAGAGGGTCAGGGAGATCCGTGGTGATGGCTCGATATGATATATATATATATATAATTTTTGTTGTAGGTCCAAAGAGAAATTAAAATATTTTTAAATGAATAGGTCCACGATGAGACTGGTATTTTTTAGGATTTATTAATTTATTTTGTTCTTACATACGTGAATGTTTCCAGTTTGATGCTTTCCTCAGAGAATATGTATGGCACAAGATTTTTTTGATGGGGTACTTCATATATACTATACAGTACGAAGCCTAAAGTAAATTTAGGTGGGCTTCGATCGCAGCTTGAAGTGCCCTGCATGTTTAGCCACTCTGAAGAGTTGTGATACAACGAAACAGTCTATCCGTATATATATATATATATATATATATATATATATATATATATATATATAGAGAGAGAGAGAGAGAGAGAGAGAGAGAGAGTCGAGTTTTGAATCAAAATAGAACAAAATGCAACATGAATAACGATCTTCAGTATTCTCCATGTCTTTACTTTTTGCATTGCTGCGATTTCATTAATAAATTCATTTATTTCTTTTAGTTTTTATTTACTTAATTCCCCTGCAGAAGCAGGATTTAACGTAAGGTTAATTTTTAATTAGAGTTTAAGAGTTGTGGATTCAATGTGTTCCTTTTTCATGCTCGGTTGCCGTACCAAAGCTAATGACCACAGTCTGTCCAACTATTAACCCATAGATAGAAGGAGGATAGTTGGTTGCTTACCTTAGTCAAGGTTATTAGCCCTATTTGAAATGCAAAATGCCTCGTCCAGAATTTGAACTAAGATCGTCGAGTCCATTTCCTACGACGAGTACCATTACACTTTTATTGCTGTGATATCACTATAATAAACTTTTTCAGTTCAGAAGTTGTCAGCAGCTTACTTTTAAACACTTTGAGTCCTTAGGGGTCTCGATAGGAAATAATCACAAGGGATAAATCTGGTGAGCAAGTCAGCTGTTATTACGTAGAGTCTGCATTTTTGAAAAATAAGTTTCAATCACAATTGTACCTTATTCCCTATTCGACACCATGATTTTAAGATTAATAACATAGAGCTCCTTTGCTGCTGCTGCGACTGCTGCTAGAACATACGTTATAACTCTTCACTTATTATTTACATAAACATAGATTTGGCGTTGAATAACTTATAAAGGTTGATATGCCATAAAACCCAACCAACCAACCTTCACTTACTATTGATCCTAGAGCAACAGTAATTTACATCCGTTTTAAATCATTCAATCGGACACATTTGACATGAATTATATGTAATTTGGAATGTGTATGTAAGAGTATGTAGAATAATTTGAATAATACCAGCTGGGGTACCTGTATATACTGTTTAAGCCATTACTTTTTACATCGGAGCTTGTTATTTTACAATGTTCGTTATTAAATAAAAATATCAATGAAATTTCGTAAATAGTAATTGTTACTATAAAATATAAACAGAATCGAGATTTCTCAAGAGTTTTCTTACGAGGTAACAACAATTATTAGTACGTAGGTACCTCTTGTAATGTAATGGTTTGTAAACCAGTCTAGCAAACCTTTTCGAGTGAGTTCGAGTCTCATTGGGTGCCCCATCCATAGTCTTGTGGTACATCAAATCAAAAAGCTGAGTAAATTAAAGCAACTATTAGTACATGGCACTAAACATTTTATTGACTCTTGAAGTTTGGGAAGTAAAGTTTGATAAAGAGGAGAATAACCATTACAAATTAGTTAAATTGCTGGACTGCGATATCATGATAAGTGAGTTCGAAGTCCTGTTTCGTACTAATACCTTTTGGAAAATTGTGAGCCTCATTACCCCCACCGCCTAGCATTAGGTCAAAAAGTACCACTGCTGTTATTCTAAAAGGATTATTTTTGCATCAAATAACCTACAAAGATTGATATTCCATTATAAAAAAGTAACCAAACCAAGCCAAAACTCCATATATAATTTACCTATTCCTGCACTCTGCTTTCCTGTTGAATATTATTCCACAATATTGAATATTATTCCATAAAATTGTTAGCCTCATTACCCCCACCGCCTAGCATTGGGTCAAAAAGTACCACTGCTGTTATTCTAAAAGGATTATTTTTGCATTAAATAACCTACAAAGATTGATATTCCATAATAAAAAGTAACCAAACCAAGTCAAAACTCTATATATAAGTTACCTATTCCTGCACTCTGCATTCCTGTTGAATATCATTTATAATATATCGAGCCATCTCTTGATGTAAGCAATACTATTACTAATAATGAATAATATTTTTGCTCTAAACTTTATTCAAACAGTCTTAAAACAACGAACAGTATGCAACACAAAAGTTAGTTTTTAAGCGGAGCAGACCTGGTTTGAATTCAAAATTGTCTTTCTCTTAGATGAGATAAATTACTAAAAAAAAAGAAATCATTCTACTTAACAGGCCACTGATTCCATTTTCTATGACGCGCTTGGTAATTACAGTGAATATGGACACGAAATGATTTTGTAATTATATTTACCCAACCCCTCCGCTCTGATAGGATATGACACTAGGTCAACTTTTAAGCGGAGTTTAATAGGTTTGAATTCAGAGTTTTCCTTCTCCTAGACTAGTTGCCTCACCAAGGCTGAAGAACCTAGTCTGCCTCGCTATTTACCTATAGCTGGAGGGAGAATAATTGGATTCATACCTTTCCAAAGGTTATTAATGCTATGTGAGATGCAATCAGTCTCGTTGTCGGATTTGAACTCGTGTCGCCGTGTCCATTTCCAACGACGATAACCATTACACCACGGGTACGTCAACATTTTTGGTTCCCTCTAAAGAAATTACAATTCAATTCCTCACGGTATATAGATTTGATTTTCCTAAACACACCCACACATATATTTATAGAAAATAGTTCTGCACACACACACACACACACACACACACACACACACACACATATATATATATATATATATATATATATATATATATATATATATATATATATTTCAAATGTATATTTTTAATAAATGAGAATGCTGGAAAATCATATTTCAATTAGAAAATAAATGTTGTATATTGCGTAATTATTCTTAAATTGAAATCGTTTAATAACGGCGTAAATAACGTGTTTACTTAGTTTAAAGTTTTGTGACAATTTTCCTCTTTAACATCCTAAAAAATATTAAGAGAATGTAAATAGATCAAAACAAGCTCAATTTCTCTGTTTGATTAGAAACGTTCAAATTGACCTTTGTTAGATTTAAATACATTTACTCATACGTATTTTAAACTTATTTCTCCCAACAAACACACACATACTTGCACACACACATGAACACACCCACACTGACACGTACACTTATATATTAAAAGCTTGATTGTTAAATCTTTCATAATTTGTTTTCTTTAAAATTGAAATTCTTTGCGCCCAGAAAAATACAAGAAAAGCATGAATGCAATTAAACATTGAATATTTAAAAAGCTTTTTCTCCTACGTAAATTTCAAGACATTTTCATATCTCTCTCTCTCTCTCTCTCTCTCTCTCTCTCTCTCTCTCTGTATATATATATATATATATACGTTTATAATATATCAACAACTTTATTTTAGTGGACACATATACAGCAATCTAATAAACACTGAGGCCACAAATATGTATTTACAACTACAGCTACCCAACCTCTCCACCACGAGCAGAATGCAAAACAATATCATCTTTTTAGGAGAATACAGCTAATTTACTTCAGAGTTTTTTCTCGTTCTAGAGTGGTTGTTGTATCAAGGCCAAAAACCTTATCTGTACAACTATTTCTTCATTGCTGAGTAAAGAATAGATAGATAGATAGATAGATACATTATTTTTCCAAAGAAATCATGGTGAAAGTGAAACGATAAAAATATCCACAGATCTGATAACAATAATAGAGCTGATGTTTCATCACAACTGTGCATACCTGATTTGTCAAAGCCCGCGTTTAGATTTAAAGACTAACAACTGGCAGTGATTCTTGTATGGAAAATGTCCAGCCACCGAAAGGGACGAAACATTTAATATTTTTGTACACTGAGATAAGTGTATAAGCTTATTTATTACACTTTTTATTAGTATTTGATACCTCAATTCAGGATGAAGAGTAATAATTGCAGTAAATTCTTAATATCTATCGCTGTAGTTTGATTGAGTAGTTTGATTGAGTAGTTTGATTGAACATTGTAATTGTCATGAAAGAGTGAAGAGATAACATCAACTGCTTTATATTGTAAGCATAGTGTTATAGATATTTTAAAGTATTAATGTTAGAGAGCCAATAAACTGTCTCGTTACTTCAACTGGCGCCACATCAACTAATACTTTTTTCATTTGAACTGCGACCGTCGCCTGATGTTAGCTGATACTTGAGTGGCTAAGTCTAACTTGATTAAAACAATCGCGGAAAAGGCCATATCACGAGAATTCTTTATATAGCTTGTGATAATAAAAATTACCTCGTCTGAATTACAAGAAAACGAACCACCATTCTTGAAAATGGCTAGAGACACAGTGTACAAAAACTGAATCCTTAAATTATTTCATTAAATATTTTTTGCTAAATTGATTTTGCATAAATTTTTGCATAATATTTACTAAATTAAAACTTCGATTAAGATTTAAAAATAAGATTAAATCAACGATTATAACTGATATAAATTATAGTTATAATTTTATATACAGGGTGGAACGATAAAATTGTCGTCCTAAAGAAAACAACCCCTGCTTTATTTTAAAACTTTTATTGGAAAAATCAATTCAGGTAACTTGATTATGTAGTAGAGCTGACGTCTATTCAATGTAGCCGCCTTCAGCCTCAACCACCGCCCCGATACGGATCCGGAACTGGGAGCATTTCTTTTCCACAGGCGCCAGCGGGAGCTCGGCGAATACTTGGCAGATGGCGGTGATCAGGCTAGCTTTGGTGTTGTGCGAGGTCATGCTGGTGATATTCTCGACGTATGACCAAACGAAGTAGTCCAGTAGGTTCAGGTCGGTGGGAGGGGGCTAGTGAGAGAAGGGTACAAAGTCGTAGCACTCCTTCTGAACCCAAGACTGGGTCTCTTTGGACTTGTGGGCCGGCGCCGAGTCCTGATGCCACACCCAGGATCTGCCACCGGCCACCTGATTGCACCAGAGGATCACCACACACTTCAGCACATCCATGTACACTTTCGTGTTGACTTTCAAAGCCGACTTCGAAGATGTGAGGTGGCATGATGTGGCCCTTACTAGAAACTACACCAAAGACCATAACCGTAGCCGGAAACTTTGTTTTCATCACCTTTGGCACGTCTCTGTTATTCGTGGGAATCCAGATTTGTATTTTGAGGGTGCTGGCAATGGTTTTGTTGTCATAACTTGGATCGGTTGAACAGCATCGCATCTCCGATCTCGCTCGTTGAACATTGCGTCACTTTCAGATATGATAGAAGGCTCCTATCGCTCTTGGGATTTGTACACAACTGGCTAACTAGTTGATGGTCTGCAACAAAAAAAGAAAACAAATGGAATCATGTCGTCTTTTCTTGGGCAACAATTTTACCGTTCCACCCAGTAAGAGTAGCATAGACAAGCTTTTCGCATTTCAAAATCATCTGACCAACACGTTTCACACAAACAATTATGCTTTCTGATTAATTGTTTAATTCTTTCAATGTATGAGCTTCAAAAATCAATAAGTATCCATGTACCAAATATTTTCAAAATCCTGACTAATGATTGTTTTAATAGAAACCAATTTTTTAATAGTAATTTATGGTAACAAAACACGGGCAATTTACGTTCTTATTCAACGTGAACTCAATAAATTAGAGTAACTAATGTTAAGACAAGATTTTATTTATTCAGCTTGCATATTAACTGTAATGAGAAAATAAGTACAAACAACATATTCTCATGAGCCACCCATTAAATATTTAAAAAACCGCCGATTGCTGGTGAGCCAATGTTCGGTAAACAGTTATATATACTTAGAACATTATGAATGTCAATTTCGAGCCAATGATGTCTATTTCAAACAATATTTTAAACAATAAAAATACTAGTATAATAATAAAAGTAGGTGATTGCTTGTTTCTCAAATTTCATGTAGTTTCAATAATATGAAAATCGGCCAAGCTACACAGAGAAATCTCAGTTATAAAAATCTTTAGATAATGTGGTTTTTTATCAATTTTATAAGCCTATCAAATATTTAGGTATAACCTAAAAATAGGTATAACGCTCAAAGGGTTGTGAATAAATTATTTACATTATTTCATTGGGTTATGTCGCACCATATTCTAAAAAAACACTTTTGTAATAATATCTAGACAAAACAAAACGTATATTGACACAGAGAAAGAGTTATATTGGCATAAAATTAATGAATGAATGACCATAACTCTTTGTTATAAAATGTAACGCTCACTTTATATTTGTAAGTGTCGAAACAACTGTAAGACACGGACAAAGACAAGACAGTTATATTGACTCTTGTCTTCTCAGCCGCTATGTACCATATTCAGGGCCACACTTGGCACTTCTGCTTCTCGGCTGGGGTGCTCTGGGGCCATTGCCCCCCAGCATGGGTAGCGCTCGACGCGGTTGACCGTCGACTCTGTGACTGTATGACTGGCCGTGTGCTGCTGTAGGTGCTAGCACATTTGATATAATAATGACCACACGTTCTTTCGTTTATCAATCAAGTGATCCACTTTCGGTTGTCAAAACACATGAGCTGCTTACACCAACGTATTGCTGACTTCCTGTTTACAAAGATGGAAAATCCTGCCTCAGAAATCCTTGATTGACGGATCTGTCAAAGGTCAGTATTCAGCACAAAGATATGCAAAATGCTCCTTAAAATTTCTGGGTCGAAGAAAATTTTCACAGGATAACTCAGTTCATACAGAGAGGGCTTTACTCCCTTTATAACAGGAGAACCAAATTCATTCCATCCCGAATATCAATTAACATATGTCGAACATCTTGAAGAATTGCTAATTGGATATAATGGTCACTTATAATGGACACTAGCCCAGTGTCATATGCAAACAACACATGAAAACGTACTGGTCATTTCAAGGAACGAACAATCTTGTTCTGACTGAAAAATCGGACTCTTTTGAATGACGCTAACAACGTATAAGATTATATTTCAACAAAGCAAATATTTCAAAATGATTATATTCTAGTTGAATTATTTTTATTAAAACGAAATACTGAATTCTAAAATCCTCTTCTTACGAGATGTTTTCTAGTAAAATAAGATTATTTTATTACAACATAGATATATCTTTAAAAACGAAAAAGTAATGAAAAAGTAAAACTAAATTACAATTTTTAGTTAGCGTATATAAATTAAAACTTTCAATTAACAAGAATAAAATTAAAATGGAATCGTTATTTTTACGAAAAAAAAACAAATGTGACCAAAGATATCTGTATCTTCACCCGTTAAATCACGTTCAGTTTTGATGTGGATGTTATTATACGATTTAATATTCAATTTCAGTATTTAAAAGGAAGCATATACAATCTTGAAACCAAAAACATTTGAAAAACACATACGTTTTCATTTGGGCATACAGTGAGACAAAAAAATGTCGGCAATATTTTCATTACTTTTTCGCTTAGCTTCATTACTCGCCTGGAGAGAAACAGTCGATGTATTCTTCAGCCCTAGCTGACTGGAAAAATCCGTGTGTTAGCTTTTGTCTGTGTTCGTGTGTGTGTGTGTGTGTGTGTGGAGGATTACTTTTTCCTTTTTAACATATTTGATTAAATAGAACATTTTCACCAAATTTTCGGTGATCTGTTTAAGTTTTCGTATTAATCAGCGTACTTCGAGATAGAATATATATATATATATATATATATATATATATATATATATATATATATATATATATATATATATATATATATCGTACAATATAAAAGACAATACACAGATGTTTTCCAGAATTTTAAGTAATAGATTTTGGTATCAAAATTATTAGTGAATAATTTTTTAGATGCAATGAAATTCATCAGATCTGTCACTTTTATGTTCATTCAGAAATAAAAATACTTGTATCATTTTTTATAAATAATGATAATAATGGTGTTTTTTTTTTCTGTTTTGTCTGATAATTCATGAAACTGCATAAAAACCTTATTCATTACATATAAAAAAATATTGTTTTCATTCGAAATCATGTACCAGGCATGAAGTCTTTTTAAGACAATTCTTTTCACGTTATGTAATAAAATGTTTAGCATACTAGGAGAGCAGACTATTGTGACACAGTTCGTTTCTCACGAAATACCCTATGGTCTGACCTTTTCCTTAACACACTTGACTCTAAAATCCCAAGTCAGTTAAGAAATAAGTTTTATAACGTGAATTATTAAAACCATTGATGGTATCAATTTATTCAATGACTTGCAAACCAAAAAAACAAAACAAAAAAAAACTGTCTGCAAATGCTTGTGTCTTTAATTCGAGGAAATCGATTTAATATTTTACAATTTGTTTTTAACATTCGATTCGATCATAGGAAGCAGAAATATAGTTTATATATATGTAAGGATGTAGGAAGAGAGTTCCATTCAAATACGTGGAAATTGTCAAAATCAATATAAATGAGCAAAACAATTGAACTTAGGCCATATTGCATATACTGGAGTATTCTTTAGGTTCTTCATTCAAACAACTGCTGAAAAGAAATATTACATTTGTTTATTAAAACAGTGAAGTTGAAAAATAAAGATACGTTTATCCTCTGACGATCATTAAACAGTGAAACTATTAATTGTAAGTTATATAATTGCAAATTTAAAATAATATGGACAATTTTGTGGTGACACACAAACGCTCGAATAAACTAATAAACCATTCATGATTAATGTCATCAATTCATTTTCTTCATTTTTCTCAAAGCGGATAAATTCTTTTAGAAGTTTTTTTTTTTGTTTGTTTTTCAAATAAATAATCTCTTTAAGATGATCTAAGGCAAAAATTAGCTGGGAATAATAAAAAAACAATTGCCTCAAAATAACAATTCCTGTTTGTCCTCTTCATTTTTCAATGTATCTTGTATATTTTTACAGGTCAGCTGTGCATATAAAAAAAGGAAATATAAGGCAGATATATTTCGAAGAGATTATGACACAATAACACAGGATAATGTAATAACAATAATTTTATTCTCTAACCTGCAGGGTAAAAATAGGGTTGGAATCTATAATAATGTCAAAATTGCATAATCCTATGAGAAGGTGATCGGGACAATGTCAATGAATGATACGTATACATTTGTTTATGTTATGATGTATCCATAAAAATAATCAGCTTCAGTTCCTCGAGAAATGTAAATTTTTGGAAAGTGCAAGGCGGCGGAAGCCAAAGTTATTTCTTAGCTCGTATCTGTTGTGTTGTCTACTGGACAACCCAATATGAATTCATCAAGTCTATATTTTTGTCGCTCTGTTCTTGGAATACTTCCGTTCTTCCCTACGTGGTTGAAGTTGAATTTTTTTTCATTTTTCCTTTTTTTTCTCTTCCGTTTCTTTTCCTTACATTTTCTTGCTTCTCGTAATTTAGATATTATGTTTTGAGGTTCATTACCTTTGGATTTATCCAATCAAATCTGTGATTGCCTTTTCAACTATTATCTCTGTAATAGATGAGGAGTCCATTAATTGTTTCCGTGATTTTGCGTTCAATCAACTTTGTGATTTGTTCTTCACCTCTGTGACTGACGTAATGTGATATGAACCATCCTGCTCGAGGTCTGATGGTTGGGATTTGAAAGCGACTGGCACTTTCTATTTCTGGCCGTCATCTGCCACGATCTCTGTAATTTGAGGGCGACCGATTCCTTCAAAGTCTTACTGTCGTCTGAGTCAGTAATCCTCACTGTGACCCGTCTTTTCGTGCGTGACTGTTTGCATCTGTCATGCCAAAACGTTTACTGAATATTAAACCATATTTAAAGTTTTATCCAAAAAAAAAAAAAGAGGTATGATGGTCAGTTTACTACATATTCTGCCTCGTATGATTCTGTCATGTGTGTACTTATTAGGATTTCCGCCTTTTAAGTCTTCACGAGTGAACTTCGTTATTTGTTACATTTTCGCTTTCCTTAACTTTATGTCTAACCCTTTCTTATACTTTCTGTAAATTTATATTGACCTCGTTTGATTTCCATTTTTTGTTCTGCTTACACATTCATGTGACAATATATATAAATATATATATAAACAGAGAGAGAGAGGGGGGAGGGAGAGAGGGAGATAGAGAGAACGATAAAGAGTTTAAAGGTGCCATTATGGAGATATACTCGGTTGCAAAGCGAAGGGGAATGGTTTATTAAATATAATGAAATCGACTAAAATAAATCTGATGTGCCTTTTTAAGGAAATCTTCGGTGATTAATGGACATTGAAATAAAGAGAAAAAAAGCAGACAAAAATTAGAATATAATAATAAATACATAGGCATTTCTAGCGAAAGAGCAAGTTCTCTCTCTGTCTGTCTGACTCCCTCTGTCTGTCTGTCTCTGTCAACATATAGAAGGAAGTTGCTTAGCTTCTACAATAGGTTCTACGATGTTAAAATGACCCTTCGTCTGTGTCTTATGCAAGACAGGATTTCTCATCAGGCTAATGCATATTCTACATATCTATACTCGTCAATGGTTGCCTATGATCGTCTTCTGAATCTGGAAATACCCAGATTGGTATCCAAATCTGTGTTTGCTTATATAGCTAGGTTTATATTTAACGGTTATCATCTCTATAATTTGACTGGTTCTTCTAATATTGTCAGCCTTGAAGTTTCACTTAAAGCTGTATATGAATAAATTATACTGTAAGGTAATGATAACATCCTTATAAAAAGAGCAGAACGACACCAGGTATTAAAAATTACGAATAAGACCGTGGAGTAATAGCAAAGTCTTACAGCCTAAAATAACTTTTTTCTCTCCATTTCGACAAGTAGATCCAGTCCTTTAAATTTTAATATAAATTTGACATTTGGAAGGTCTAAACTATTTGTTATAATTGAATGCAAAATCTGATGATTTAATAGTATTGGACATAACTATGTCAAGTAAACTATTAGAAATGAAAATATCAAAATTTCTTGTGGACGCTTTCTTATTTGTACTTGGAAGAAAACATGTGTGCAAAACGAGTAAGGGGTTTTAAGCTGATTGATTTTCTTAATTTGGGAATCAAAACAATCCCAGATTAGGAATATCCCAGAAAGAATTGTTTCCTTTAAATGCTACTGACGAAGGACTTTTGCTCATTCAGTTAAAACGTTCAAGAAAGATCGCATCATATTGTTTTCTACCTTCATCTTGGATTTCAAAGGTGGATTGAGGTTATTTGAATATTGAAAGAAAATGGCTCACAGCTTCCTTATGAGAGAAAAAAAAATAAGCAAAGGTGTTATCAACATAAGGAACATAGCGTTAAACTTGTGGGATCTTATCAAAAAGAAATTTCTCCCGGAAATCGACAAGAATCGGACCTAAAGTAAAGTCCATCAAGGCTCCATGTATTTGCCAATAACTTTGGTTATTGAAGTTGATGGAAAACGATTTTGTATCGAGCGCTATTAATTCTATGAAAATATATACCGGAAAAGACAGATATTTTCGGGGTTACGATGGAGCATCTCCTCACAAATTCCACTGGCCTCATCGCCAATCGCCTGGTAGATCGGCGTTCAATCCCAGGTCAAGTTATACCAAAGACTCAAAAATAGTACTTGATGGCGCCTTGCTTAACACTCAGCATTATAAGGTAGATGTCAAGGCTAAAGTGGCCAATCCAGGAAAGGATCACTCCACTACACTTCGGTGTAGTAGTTAATCAAAAGGGAGCCTCCGAGTTGCCCTTGACTATGGTCGCCAACTTTATATATTTTACTCTACTAAAAGGTATATTGGTAAATAAGTGTAAGATATCAAAGCAACCCAGATATTCTTCTCTTGTAGAACCTTTACTTTCCATAAAGACAAATTATATATATATATATATATATATATATATATATATATATATATCGGTGCGTATATGCATACATATGTATGTGTGGAGTGATATATAATCCCTGGTCATATTGAGGAGTCCACATAACGTTGTGACTAACGTATCTGTTGTAAGGGGGCTCGAGCTGTAGAAACGCTGGCCTTATCAACTGAGGCTGTGGAACACACTGACTGCATCTTTACAGAAGGTTAGGAAGCCGAATGAGTTTCCTCATATAAAACTAGACAATCTGATATTGAGGCTCCAGTAACGCTGGAGCTTTTGGGAATGTGGAGTACCCTTTATTGCCGTCATTATCAGGTACACTCTAACACCGTGTGGTAGCACTTGATAGGGTCCTGTTTTTTGGGTAAAATTGAACTGACTTTTAAGCCGAGTGCAAACAAAGAATTTATGCTAAATTGAAGTGTTTGAAATAGATATGTTTAATATTAAAATGTATTTACGCAAATGACTGATATTTAACTGAATTGTTTGTGATACAAAGCAATACTCGGAACCATTTAACTTTGCTGAATTGAATTTTTAGGAATAGAATTCTTTGATCCTTTAACAGTGTGTATCAACAAAATTTGTTAACAAATCATATATTCAATATATATAAAAACAGGATTTGGTATTGAATAACCAATAATAATTATTACGCCATAAAAAGAAACCAAACCAATCTAAACTTGCTTTTTTGTACAGCAACCCTCGGGAAAGTTATGAAGTCCCTTATTTCCCGAACAATATTTTATTTTATATACTTAAATTTATTTTATTATACTTAAAGCAAAAGTAAAAAGGTGTTGTTAAGAGAGATAAATTAATTCCGATACAAACATTTAATCGATTTTGAGACTTACACATCGTATTCACATTTTCTTTTATTCCATCATCCTTTATTTAAACTGCTGTTGACGATTCGTAATCTGGCTCAAACCTTATGATACTGATATCATCATTGAATATATCTACACATACATATATTCAATATGTTTATGAAAACTTTCCTAAATGGTGCATACATATATATATATGTGTGTGTGTGTGTGTGTGTGTGTGTGTGTGTGTGTGTGTTTTAAGTGTGACTACCTATACCTGTGAGTGTTGGAGCAGAGTGATTTCCATATATATATATGCATACGTTATTCTGAATCATGAGGATGTGCATACATTTGATTCCCCATGGAGAAATGGACGGATATCCCTAGCAGTCAATTGAATGCTGTTCATTTAAAGAAAAAAAATGACTTGCGAAAAATCCTTCTGATTTGGAGGAAATATCAATTACCCTCGCCGGTAAAAAAATCCAACAACGAGCTGCAAGATTAGATTTCCGACCTTTAAAGGTAAAATAAAAAAATAAAAAAAGATTAAATATAGAGAGAGTAACTGCGTTAAGAAATTCTATAAAATCAATTAACCCCGAACAATATTCATATTCATATGATGATGTCATGGCAACCTACCTGATATTCGGTGTCTTACGCTGTATTCGGCAGTGTGACCATTTTAATACTTTACATTAAAAAACTGTTTTCCTCGATATGGGCATCGAACAATTAAAACATTGTTTACATTTTGATTAATCATTTCAGCACACATCTATATTGCTATTTATACATATCATCTCATATCGTATCTTACATATATATATATATATATATATATATATATATATATATATATATAGTAATCATGTACACTCACACACATGTATACATACACTTACCTACACACACACACGCACACACACACTGGCCCAGTCAGCTTTGGCTGCAGAACACACCGACTGCATCAATACAGAGGAGTAAGAGCCCACCCACTAATTTCCCTGTTGTGATACTGATAGTGAGGCTGGAGCTTTGAGAAATGCGGATTACCCCTTTATTGCCATCGTTCCCTAGTCCACTTGGGCCCGAAGTGAAAGCACCTTAATGGGTAAAATAGATCTAAACTGTTTACTCATGCTATACAGATTTGATTAAAATAGAACAGTTTTTATAAATCACATAGATTTGGTATTAAATAAATTACAATGTTTGATATTCCATCAAACCAAACTAAACAAAACATACGCACACACGAATATATATAAATATATATATATATATATATATATATGTATATATATATACGAGGGGCATACGATACGTTTCCAGACTTTTTCGTATTGGCATTTAAAATTGCCGTAGACTCTTGAGGTTTCAGTATGTTTTTGCAATACATCTTATGAGATGACTGACAAATCTTTATGATTTCAAATTCAAATGAACATCAGCAGCAGGAATTGGAATACACCCTACTAAAGCCTGATTGTCACAGCTGGTGAATTTCAAAAATCCAATCTGACACTTTAGAAGAATGATATGCAATAAAATTCTGTTTTAAACTTAGAAAAAATCCAACAGAAACGTATGAAATGCTTCGGACTGCTTTTCGACCATCATGCATGAAATGAGCATCAGTTTTTGTGTGGTATAAGAGATTTAAGGAAGGCAGGGAGTCTGTGAGGTATGATGAGAGTAAGGAGTGAGGAATCAACAGACCAGAGTTGATTGGCCTCGGGGTTAGGGTTAGGGTTACTATGTTGAGGTTTTAAGGGAGTTCAGGAAAAAATTCCGGCGGAAGAGGCCAGCACTCTTCAAATCCGGTCCGTGGCATTTTCACCAGGACAATACACCAGTCTACAACTCCTTCCTTGTCACAGACTATTTGACCAAGATGGGAATCACACCAGTTGCTCAGCCTCCCTATAGTACAGACCTTGCTCCCTGTGACTTTTGGTTATTCCCTATGCTCAGAGGCTGTCGTTATGAGACAACTGAGGAGATGAAAGAGGCTGTGAAGAAGGTTATCGACGCGCTCATACAAGAGGACTTCCATGGGGCCTTCTAGAAGTTGCTGGAACTGTACAACAAGTGTATCGCAGCCGGAGGATATTACTTCTAAGGGGACTTAAGTTTGATGTGTACCATCAATAAAAGTGCCGATACGAAAAAAGTCTGGAAACTTATCGTATGCACCTCGTATATATATATGTATATATATATATATATAGGTTAATGGATCCATATGAATGTTAAAATTCACTCTATACTACTCTTTATATATATATATATATATATATATATATATATATATATATATATATATACACTGTCATGATTCCTTTGCCCCTTCTCGACTACACTACCCTTGATGAAATATAACGGCTCGTCATGTGCATAAAAATGATTTTTTTTCGCTTTGCTGTCTCTCACTAACATTCTCTGTCTATCAGTTTGTGTCACTTTTTCTCTTCTCCTTTTCCCTTTCTCTTTCTCTTTCTCCCTCTCTCTCTCTGTATATATATATATATATATATATGTATATATATATATATGTGTGTGTGTGTGTGTGTGTGTGTGTGTGTGTGTGTGTGTGTGTGAGTGTATGCGTGTGTGTTTGTTTGTGTGTTATTCTTGAACACAAATAAAAGCGTATGTTGACATTTTAACTTTATCTAATGAAAAATTAACATTTAATGTAATTCCTTAAATTGTTTTTTTTTTTGGAAGAATTAGCTGGACTTATGAAAAGATCTGTCATACGTGATTTGTAGGTTGAATTTTTAGCATAGCAGGAATATTTCTTTTTTAGATAATCTTGGTTTAACCGTGAACTTTTCGGTCCGTCTTTGCTAACTATGGAACAAAATCCGAGGTCTGCTTATCAAGTAATACTTATAGCATTCTTAAAAAAAAAAAGAAAATAATTTATTTACTTAATCACAATTCCATTATTTATACATAACACTACTTTCAATATCTCTTTCTTTGTGGGAGTGGCCAGTATCAGCTCCTTTTCTTTTTTTTTTTTTTTTTTTGCTTATCTCGAGATCTTGCAGTAATTTCTCATGTAATTATTATGTTTTGCAAAGTGTAAAAATAAACGTAAAAAATAAAAAAGAAAATAGGATGAATCATTCACATGACGTTAAAGTTGGAAATGTATTACATTATTATTTTGACGTTTTAACTTATCTATAATCTACACATCAAAGTGATTAAACAAATTGTAATGGCGCAAAAATCTATCCATATTAAATTTTTTCCTGTACGCTCTCTCTCATACTCTCTCTCTCTCTCTCTCTCTCTCTCTCTCTCTCTCTCTCTCTCTGTATATCCGTCTGTCTGTCTATTTCTGTGTATATCTGACTCTTTTTCTCTCTCCTCGGATATATATATATATATATATATATATATATATGTGTGTGTGTGTGTGTGTGTGTGTGTGTGTGAGTGTAGCCGCCTTTATGACGTTGATTTTTTTTTTTTTTTCGCGTAATCATAATATTTTGATTAGAATCAAATTGAACTGGTTGACTTAATACCTGCAGATTGTGATCAATTAGAAACTTTTAAGTGTGATCATTTATAGTCCCCATGCACCTGAAATGTTCAAACATTTTGCATATACGTATATACCCAACACCTCCAAACAATCATGCTTTGATTCAAGTACACTTTAAACCAAAATCTGATTTTTTCTTCTAGACTGGTGGTAATACCAAGATTAAAGAATCTTGCCTCTTCCACTTAAATCGGAAAAAAATATTGGATGCATGCCTTTTCTAAGAGTATACTCTGAATGTTAAATCCAAACAGTATCTTACAAAATTTGAACTTCCGTTGGCGTTTCCATATGATAACCATTATACTTTGAGGTCCTCTTCTGTTTGCATGCATTCGCCTATTCATATTTTGAGATCCGATAAAGTCTTATCATCATCATCTTAATCAAGGTGTGTAGAGCACGTAGATTACTTTGACAAACTCTTTCTCACTCTCTCCATCCATCCCTCTCAGCCTCGTGGTAAAGCTTCTAGATGGCATCCAGTGTCTGCAGATACCTGATAAATACAAGTTTGTTTATTTTGTGTGTTTTTTTTTTCTGGTAGGATAATATTAGAGTGTTCTTGAATTGGAACTCATGGTATTACATCATTTATGAGTCCGTCCTTGTTTAATCCTGCAGGTGACACTCGTCTTACCTAAATGGGAGGTAGTTGGTGATACTGTTGCTGGTTTATTGAATGATTCTTTTCAGGTTTATTAAAAACAGAGTACACTATTCTTGTATAGTTCAAGCATATTTTTCTAAGGCATTTTCGAAAAATTCAAATGGTGCAACTATACTTTAGTAATGACACGATTACAGTTTGCAGGAGTACCGTTTTATTTTATCAGTGACTAAATATCTATATAGCCGTTAACTTGTTATTATCAATCAATGCATTATTGATGTTGCTTATTTTCTTCAAAATCTAGTTTCAGAACCAACAAAAGAACACGAGGTGTAAGATTTTTTTAAAGAGAACGCTAATAAAGCAATGTCAACAAAATAATAAAAAAGGGACTTTCTTAAATTCACGCAAAACTAATTGAGATCTGAACTTTAATTTCAAAGCTAAGATATATTTTTAACTACTCTGTATCTGATATGAAAGATATGTAAGTCATCTAAACTTTTAGGAACATAATTCTTCTCTCAGTTATCAAGTCTACCCAAAATGCTTGGAAAAGAGAGCGTATACAAAAGCGGCTCTTTGTATGTGGACTTATGGGAGTTTAAACGACACATTGATAAGTTGCTTAGAGAAGTTTTCTCTTGATGATGATTAAATCAAATTTGAAATATCCTTCGGATATGTGAGAATAAGGTGTAAACACATATACTCATATAAACACACACACACACACACACACACACATATATATATATATATATACACAAAACTACACGAAAACATGCACACACAAAATATATGATCTGGAATAACATTTCTATTCAATCACTCTCTAGTGTGCTTTGACCTGAAGAGGTAGTAGCTTTTTAGAGTTTGGCTTGCGGTTAAAATTGGTCTAAATATGAATTAGCAATGCATTATTATTATTATTATTATTATTATTATTATTCATAAAAGGTTTTCACATCTGCGTAAGCTGATTGTCTTCACTGGAGATTGAGTGACAGCAAGTCTCCTCAAGTCTCCAGGACTCTTCTCATCTGGCCGTTTTCAATAATGCTGTTGTTTGGATTGTCTACACTCGGCCGCCAACTTCTAAATCTTCCATGCCCTTCAAAAATAATCCTTTAGTTACCGTGCTAAAAGCACCAATCACAATTGGTATAATTGTCACCTTCATGTTCCATAGTTTTTTTCAATTCTCTAGCAAGGTCGAGGTACTTACCTCTCTTTTCACATTCTTTCAGTTTTATTCTGTGGTCTGCTGTGACAGCAAAGTCGATAATTTTGCATATATATATATATTTTTTTTTTGCTGATTACAATAAGGTCTGGTCTTCTGGCCGAGATTAGGTGATCCCTTTGTATATCAAAGTCCCATAGGAGATTGTGTGTGTCATTTTCTAGGACAGGTGCTGGGTTGTGCATAACCCATTTGTTGGCATGGTCAAATTTAAATTTCTTGCACATTTCCCAGTGAATCACCTTGCCCACCCAGTCGTGTCTAGCCTTGTACTCCTTCTGTGCTAATTTGCTGCATTCGCTTGTGTGATTGATGGTTTCATCTGCATAGTCTGCACTTGCTATTTTCTTGCGTCTTATCTATCCTCGCTTTGATATTACTGGTTCTTATGGCGCTGTTTTGTGCTGCAATTAGGAGAGATTCTGTTTCTCTCTTAGAGTTTTCTTTTCTTGGCCATGCCCAGGTTTTGTCGTGTCAGATGTTGTTTATTAGTCGTTTTAAACGCACATGGAGTTGTTTTTCTTCCCAGTTTTGTTTCCTAGTTTCTGTCATTCTGTTATCTATCATGTTGTCAGTATTGTTTCTGATGGCCGTAATCAGTCCTCCTTCGTGTTTTTTACGTAGTCTTCGAGTCGTTGTATAGATGTGTCAACGCTGTCTTCGATGCTGACAAGTCTTCTTCGTCCCTCTTGGTACATATAATCTGTCTACGTTGTCTCTGGGATGTAATGGCATTATTATTATCATTATTCCTTCAGAGTTTTTTTTTCCTAGCGTTCACTGATGGTATTTCACTACAGTCTGAGTGATAGACACAATCTTCAAGTTACCAGGACTCTTCTCAGTATTCTGGCCGAACTTAAGAATATTATCCTTCACACAGTCGCTGCTCATCTTCCGAATTCCAACATTCCAGACCCTTTATTAAGTCTTTTGGGATCGTTCCTAATGCACCAACTACAATTAGTATGGCCGTCGCTCTCATGTTCAATCCCTTTTTTGTTCTCTAGCAAGGTCTTAGGAGCGGTTTCATTTTTCGCTGCCTTTGATTTTTACTCTGCAGTCCACCAGGACAGCAAAGTCCACTAATAGGCATTTTTTTATTTTTCTTATTAAAAAATTACTTTGTCTGGTTTTCTAGGTGGGATTGGGTGATCTATTTGTATCGCGAAATCCCAGAGAATTTTGTCCGTCTCATTCTCCAGGATATTCTTCTTCTTCTTCTTCTTCTTCTTCTTCTTCTTCTTCTTCTTCTTCTTATTATTATTATTATTATTATTATTATTATTATTATTTACCCATCAGATTTTTTCACATCAGCTAACGCTGATGGTTTTTCACTGGAGTTTGAATGACAGCAAGTCTCCTTAAGTCTCCAGGACTCGTCTCAGGATACTGGCAGTTCTCAGCAGTGCTGTCATTTGGATAGTCTCTACCCTTCCGCCAACAGTGTTAGCTGACGGTCTTTCACTAGAGTCTGGGTGACAGCAAGTATCCTCAAGTCTAAAGGATTCTTCTCAGTTTTCTGACTGATCTCATTAATGCTGTAGTTTGGATAGTCTCCTCTCTTCCTTTTATTTCCAAGTCCTCCAGTGCCTGTATTAATTCTTTTGGTGACTGTACCAAGAGCACCAATTATAATTCATATAAACGTCACTTTCATATTCCACAGTTTTTTTCAGTTCCCTCGTTAGGTCGAGGTATTTTTACTTCTTTTCACTTTCTTTTAATTTTACTTAGTCGTCAACTGGGACTGCAACACCACAATTTTGCAAAGCCAGGCTTGTTGTCAAGAAACTTGCGCATTCTTGCCAAATTTCTATCATACTTCCCCTATATCCTCGTAGTGTAGGGTTGCTCCGAAAATATCAGTGGAGTGCAATAGTCTTACCTAATCGATGTTTTGCGTTTATATCAGTGGAGTGCAATCGTCTTACCTAATCCATGTTTTGTGTTTATATCAGTGGAGTGCAATAGTCTTACCTAATCCATGTTTTGCGTTTACATCTCTGATTTATGTGGTCCCTTGGTTCCTCGTTCGTGTAACAGGAAAAAAAAACAGCCAACATTCGCAGGATGACAAAATGGCCCCCATGTTGAATATCAGACCACCTGCTGATCATGACACCGGGGCTTGTTCCAATATCCCGAGATACTTGTACGTTTCCTTTTCTCTGAGTGTTCTGATGACTACTTGATTTGGTTGTTCAACTCTTCCATTATGTGTTGTTGGCCACTAAGTATTATGATTATTATTTACTCATTAGAGTTTTTCACATCTGCATAAGCTGACGGTCTTTCACTGGAGATTGAGTGACAGCAAGTCTCTTCAAGTCCCCTTGAATCTTCTCAGTATTCTGGCCGTTTTCAATAATGCTGTTGTTTGGATGGTCTCCACTCGGCCGCCAACTTCTAAATCCTCATGGCCCTTTAATAATCCTTTAGTTATCGTGCTAAAAGCACCAATCACAATTAGTATAATTGTTGCCATCATATTCCATAGTTTTTTCAATTCTCTAGCAAAGTCGTGGTACTTATCTCTCTTTTCATATTCTTACAGTTTTATTCTGTGGTCATTATTATTATTATTATTATTATTCAGTGAATTGCATCTATGCACACACACATTCATACGTTTTTATATATATTCTTATGAAGGGAGATATAAAGATGTGTTTATGTATGGTTAGATAGGCATATATAGTGATATATTTATGTTTGATTATATATATATATATATATATATATATAAGAGGATCGTTAAATTAGTTTCCAGACTTTTTTCGTAACGACACTTTTATTGAATGAATACACATGAAGCTCTAATCCCCCTTCGAAGTAATCTACTCCAGCTGCTATCCACTTGTTGTACCGTTCCAACAACTTTTGAAAGGACCCATGGAAGTCCACTTGGGTTAGGTGTCAATGACCTTTGTCAAAGCCTCTTTCATCTCCTCAATTGTATCATAACGACAGCCCCTGAGTTTAGGGAATAACCAAAAGTCACAGGGAGCAAGGTCTAGACAATAGGGAGGCTGGGGAACTGTCTTGATGCCGATCGTGATCAAATAATCTGTGATAAGGATGGAGTTGTGGACTGGTGTATTGTCTTGGTGGAAATGTCACTGAGCCGATTTGAAGAGTGCTGGCCTCTTCCGATGAAATCTCTTCCTGAACTCCCTTAAAACCTCAACATAGTAACCTTAACCTTTAACCCTAACCCTTAGGCCAATCATCTCTGGTCTATTGACTTTCTTACTCCTACCACGCTTCTCATCATCCCTCACAGACTCCCTGCCTTCACTGAATATCTTATGGCACTCAAAAACTGATGCTCGATTCATGCATGATTGTCGAAAAGCAGTCTGAATCATTCCAAACGTGCCTGTGGCATTTTTTCTAAGTTTAAAACAGAATTTTATTTCATATCGTCCTTTTAACGTCCAGATTGCATTTTTAAAATTCAATAGCTATGACAATCAGGCTTTAGTAGGATGCATTTCACTTGCTATTGTAGCTGTTCTTTTTAACCAGAAATCATAAATATTAGTCAGTAATCTCATAATTTGTATAGCAATAACATACTGAATTTTCAAGAGTCTTCGTCAATTTTAAATGCCTTTACAATAAACGTCTTGAAACCTATTCTTTGAATGAGCCTGTTTTATACACACACACACACACACACACACACACACATATATATATATATATATATATATATATATATATATGTGTGTGTGTGTGCGTGCGCGCGTGTGTGTGTGTTTATGTATTTATATGTATTTATTTTTACAAAATAGTGTAACCCTCTCTACATTAGTAAATGATACATTTCTCAGTTTATCTGCAAACTTTCTCTACCTTTTTATCTTTTGGAAAAGTTTTTATATCCATTTGCTTCTTACAGTTTGCCTCTAATATTAACTTCTGTATATTCAAATCTGTTTTAATATATTTAGTAGTGTAGTGTATGCCTCATTTTATATGCAAATAATGTGTTTACTTCTAAAAATTCTCCTCAGGTTCGTCTGTGCTGTACATATATTTTGATTGATATTTTCATCATACCAACTACTTTCATGTCAGTGTCGAGTATCACTTAAATATTTCCCGCACATTTTCTGTATTCAAGAGACTGAAAATGTATAAGAATTTTCTTTCTTCCGTTTTTTCTTACAGAATTCTTTCACGGTGGAGAATTTTTTTTCCCTTTTTCTTACTCTTTTTTAACCTTAAATTTTTTGCTTCTTCCTTTTCTTCCATTTTACTGTTTTTTTTTTTTATATTTTATTGTTATACACTATCTTTCCTCTGTTTTACATTCAATTGTCCATAGAATTTTTTATAAAAACATCATTTATTTTTTCTTTTATTCATCGCTTCTTTGATTTCATTTTCAATAAATTTGGTGATTAAAAGAGAAACAGAAAATGTCAAAACTACAATAGGAGTTGATTTGTTATTTTGTTAAATGGTATATAAAATCTTGTTGGCTATTTAATGCCGAATATTAGTTTCGGGATATATTATTTCATGACATATAATAAGCTTTTAGAAATAATTTTCATAAACTGTTTCTTTCTTCGCAGTTGTCTATCAGCTAAAGCTTTCTTGAACCTTTGAGATAAATAGAGTAAGTTGTTTGTCATATAAACAATTTGAATAAAACGGTCGGGATTTAATCACAAAGGCGCAAGGTTTGACATGACCAGTCGACTGATTGGGTCGGACTTCTCCGACACCTGTCAAGCTCAAGTTATGATTAATGTGGAGTGTTGCAAGTCATATGACTGTGTTGTTTACGTGTCACGAACCGCTTAACCCACAGGATCCCGTCCGTAGGCATTATAGAACGTTACTCGCGGTCAACAGGTGGCACCATTGCGAAGCGGGGTTCTTAATACACTGCAGAGGAGGAGCCGGCGTACGAGTCGAGCAATATCAAATTTAAATTGGCTAAGCTATTAATTGTCATGACATTCAGCTTCGTTGAAGGATAATGCTAATTTGTTTGATCATCTAATTTTCTTGGTAATTTCGTGTTATAATTATTTTGACACTTGTTTCGTTGTGATTCATTTATTTCATCATCATCATATCGTGCTGGCAGCACGGATATCCCTGACCCTCTTTCGCCACTCCTCCCTATCGTTCATCGCCCTAGGTAGGTCTTCAGGACAACAA
>CAUZXS010005903.1:0-72500 GCA_963585895.1 Sepioteuthis lessoniana
ATATATATATATCACGCCCTATCATCTGGGATAATGAACAGGTGAAGACTGTTTGAAATTATATCATTGTGTGATGTTAATATTTTTTATCATTTTATTGATAAAGAGAGTGCTCTTCTCAAGAATTGAGCACTCCAGGTAGCCAATAGCATATATGTAGAAAAATATGTGTAAAAAATTCCTTCAGTTGTGCTGAGAATGACGATGGTTCTGGGGTAAGATGTTCGTCTGACGTAAAGTTACCCGAGTTTCGATCTCTGCTTGAAACACCTCGCGAGTTTAGCTACACTGAAGAGTTGTGATACAATGAAATAGTTTTTCAGCTGATGACAATATGAAATTTTTTAAAAACTGTTTTATGTTTGAAACTGAAAATACTTGTTTGTGTGTGTTTACGCACTATAAACAGCTTTCTGATAGATAGATTGATAGATCGGAAGAAAAAAAGAAAATGTTGGGATCAGGGTATTCAGATATGCAACGGTTTGCTTCAATATACAAAATGCAGTTGCTTTTGATAGATATAGATAGATTGATAGATAGATAGATGAGTCGAATATAGACCGTGGATTAAATATTTAAAAAAAAAACTTTTCAGAAACGTTTAAAAAGCAAACGGCTATCATAATCTTTTTTCCATTACCATGAGTGTTAAATCCATCATCAGACGCTTGTCTGATTGAATGATTAATTTTAACAGCATGTCAACATGTCTGGCATTATTTGATGCCTAATAATTCGGGAATTAGGTACATTGTACGTTTATATTTACATTTTTGTGTATTTTCCTAATTTTTTTTTTCAAGTATTCCAATCTAATACAAATAACTTTCAGTCAGATCTGTTTGATCCATTGATAGAGCCCTAACACGTACAACCACTTCGGTTCCGAGTGGATCTGGGAGTAATGGCAATGAAGTAGTACTCCCTACTTTTCCGAGCTCCATAACGGGAGCCTCACCATCAGATGCAGTTTAATATCATATCCAGGACTCTTCTTTTAAGGTGCTTCTCACTCCTCTGCAAGATTATACTCAGCGTTTTCTAAGCCCCGTCAACTGGGCAGACGCTTATCTTATGATCGATATATATATATATATATTATATATATATATATAATTTGTGTGGGTGAGTCTCTGTGTGTGCATAATGAATTTTATTTTAACTAATATGTTCTCAGAAGAAGAAAAACTGTACTGATTGGCCCCGAGTATTTATTGCGTAATTCAAAGTGAATAGAGGGCAGCGTGTTGTGTAAGCAATTTGCACGTGTTTTTAATTAACTGCTAGATCACATAACATTATGACTTGTTTACATAAGCTACTAACAGCGTTAAAATCGTTCCTCTATCACGAGTCAGTAACGTTGTACCTCATCGAAACCAGAAGGTCTTCGAGTTGGAAAGTTAAAAAGCTAAAGCTAGCACGAGTCGAATAAATTTATTTCACTTGCAGTCGAGGAAGCAGGGCATATGAAAGAGGGTTACAAGAGGTACATTGTACCCGAACCTGGGGTTCCAAACTGGGGGTAGGGAACTTTCTAGGGTCTCAGAAAATGTTTGCGTAGATTAAAGTTTTGTATTTACACTTAGAGTGGACCTTACAGTTGATGGCATAAAACCGTATAAGATAATAATAATAATAATAATAATAATACTAATAATAATAATAATAAAATGACTGGAGGCGAAGAGAAAAGAAGCTCAAACGAAAACTTGGTGCACCTCCACCCCGATAAAATTCCTCTTCTCTGCAAGTCTGTCTACGTATGTGTTGGTAGGGAAATGTGTGTGTGGCGTGACAGCTATCGTGACGGAATTCGGCACCGGCAAAACGGGTTCAAATTCAAACTAGGGAAAGATATGAATTCACCTCGTCTATATCTCAAGTTATAAGTAAATGAGTAGAACAGACTGAACCCTTTTTTCTTGGTGGGGCAACCAACCTAGTAGAAGGATAACTGATTTTCAACCCCTGAATAATATTTCATGAGCCGATGTGGCAGACTAGGGACTATTACTCTACAAATTTCAAAGACATTATGGAAGAGTTGAATCCTGTTGTGAACTTCGTCTGCCGATGATGAGGTTGATACATCACAGATTTCTGGATTTTACAAGTATTTTACAGACTGCAAATGGCCAAGTCTTTTCCCTGAGGTTGGCATTTACTAAGCTTAGTTTGACACAAGGCCCGAAGTATGAGACACACAGTGGGAACTGAACTCATTTACAGTGGTGTTCTTGCCAAACTCTTTAACTATCAGTGGCAACTCAAGGTGTGGAATTTTTCGAGCTCAAGTCTATCTAGTTCGAAGTGATAAAAATTATTGCAGAACTATTCATTTGTCCTTTACTTTTCCTGGACTCAACAAAACATCATGAATAATTATTTTAATTCCCTAACTTTTTGAGCTTTGTTTTAGTTTCATGCCTTAAAATGCTGATTTTGATAAATTTTTCTGACAGTGTTCATAATGTTGCACAACAAAATTATTTCGGATCCACGAAAATCAGCCGTAAAAAACGAACTCCTTCTAATAACATGACGCATATGAATTGATACCAGGATCAAAAAATTATATATATATATATATATATATATATATATATCTCAGATGTGTTGTACTTCCCTGTTTTTCAAAAAATATATTTTTGGTTAAATTTGGATCGTAAGTATTTTCTTATATATATCACATTATATGGGGTAAATTTAATACATGACATCGGAGTCAAAAGATTCGATCACCATCTAAGTTTTGACTGTACTTGTGTGTACTTGGGGGAGAGGAGTGTGTAATCTGTTTGATTGACATATACATTGATCAGTTAACATCAAACATTCTAATGGTAACTGAGGCAGGCGCTTTACCTACGTCAAAGATATTTGTTTTGAACAACAGAAAAAGAAAAAATTACAGAAAAAGAGAAAACAACAGAAAAAGAGAAAATATCGTTTTGGTTTTTGTAGAATGGTCACTTGTGAAGTATCAACTGTGCAAAGCTGCACCCACACAGAAATTTGATCAGTTGGATTTCGAAAAAATGTTTGATACTAAAATTATTCTATATTCTAAACTATTCATAGGATAAATTATGCAGAAAATATGAACCTAATGAGAATCTGATAGATAGATAGATAGATAGATAAACGTTAGGATAGCGAAGACATTGAATCAACGATGCTGTTGACTCTATATCTATGCTAGCTTTAGATATATGCTCAGTCACTGACATTTTGAAGTAGTAATGTATATATATATATATATATATATATATATATATACTCGGGTGAGTAAACAGTTTTTAAGTATGTTGGTAAGTACTAGTTTGCGGAGCATATATCACATCACAAAAGCAGTTTAAGACGTGAAGGTAGTCGTTGTGGTTGGTAGTATCGAGCTAGTTGGTGCGCTGACAAGTTGTGTGTGATCTGAATGCCGCACGAATGAAGGTGTAACCTGATCTAACTCGGGAACTTATACTTTACGAGCTCAAAGCCGTGGAAGCAACCAAAAATATTTGTTATATAAAGACGCAGTTGATCAAAAACAGTTCAAGAAATTACACTCGGGTATCAAGAATCTTGACGATCATACAAGGTCTGGTAGGCCTAGAAGCGTGGATTCCAAGTCTGTACTTCAAGGCATAGAGCCAAATCCAATGAGTAGCACTTAGAGAGTATCAAGCGAGTTTGGCATTTCAGAGTCCAGTGTTATTCATCACCTTCACGACCTCATCAAAAGCATCGGGAGCTGCCGAATTGTATCCAACGTTACCAAAATATTACTAAACTTTTGACTCACCCAAGTATATATATATATATATATATATATAATCTTGAGAATCTTAGATATGTATAGGTTTGGTTTGGTTTGATTTGGTTTTATGGTATATCAACCATTGTCGGTTATTTAATGTCCGATCCACTTTATACATATATACATATATTGTGAACGCATTTTATTGAGAATGTTTTTAGACGAGTCTAAACTCATTCTTTTGTACACAGTTTAAAGGTTCCATGCATTATTAAGCATCACTAACGATTCAGTTAAACATTAGTCATTTGTTTGCACACACTTAAATGGTCAAATAGTTTTATTTCTAACAATTCAATTTAGCATTAGTCACTTGTTTGCACTTAGTTTAAATGTCAAACAGTTCTATTTGGCCCATAGTACCCTATCAAATTAGTTGGTTGGTTGGTTGGTTGGTTGGTAGGTTGGGTTATGGCATATCAACCTTTGTAGGTTGATTAATACCAAATCAATTTTTATACAAATAATCAGTTCTATTTCAAACTATTCAGTTTAAGATAAGTGCAGTTTCAATTTCAAAAACAGTTCTAATTCAAACTAGTCAGTTTAGCATAAGTACAGTTTCTATGTCAAAAACAGTTGCCGTAAGTTCAGTTTCAATGTCAAAAACAATTCTATTTCAAATAATTCAGTTTAGCGTAAGTACGCAGTTTAAATATCAAAACAGTTCTATTTCAAATAATTTAGTTTAGCACGAGTACGCAGATTAGTTCTGTTTAACCCATAGATAGGGCCCTATCAGGTGCTACCACTCCGGTCCAGAGTGGACCTGAGGGCGATGGCAATGAAGGAGTGCTCCACATTCCCTAAAGCTCCAGCATCACTGGAACCTCACTATCATATTGTTTAGTGTTATATCCAGGACACTCGTTAGGAGGCTCTTACCCCTCAGTAGAGGTGCAGTCAGTGTATTCTACCCTTCTCAATAGCTACTACATCGAGGTGTAAAATCGATCAACAACTTCCTAAATTCTGACTGTCCATCGAATCATCGAAGAAGTACATACAAAAAAATTCAACGCAGCATTATTGTTAGTAGAATTCTTCAAGGCATTTGATTCTATACACAAAGAGAAGATGAAGAAAATACTACAAGCTTATTGTCTCCCCAATGAAATTTTTACAGCTAACAATGATGCTCTGCAAAAACATGAAAGCAAAGGTTCGCTCACCTAATGAAGACACCGACATTTTCGATATTGTTCCTGGAATCTTGCAAGAAGATTAAACCCATTGTTTATAATCTACCCAGACTACGTACTTCGAACATCGAGAGATTTAATAAAAGAAAAAAAATTTTACGCTTAAAAATGTAAGAAGCAAACGATATCCCACAGACACTATGACAGATGTAAATTACGCAGATGGTCTAGAGCTTCAAGAAAATACATCTGTCCAAGCTGAATCATTAGTCTGGACTAAGTAGCAGGAGACATTGGCCTCTATGTCAACGCAAATAAAACCGAGTTCATATGTTTAAACAAAAAGGAGCTATCTCCAAATAGCTTCCAGCCACTGGAATTAGTAGACAAGTTCACATACTTCGGCAGCAACATCTCATCAACTGAAAGGGATGTCAAATAACCTTGCAAAGGTACGGAATGTTATTGACAGGTTACCACTCATATAGAAATCTGATCTCTCTCCGACAAAAAAATGGGATTTCTTCCAAGCTCTCGCTGTGTTGATACTACTGTATGGATGCACCATATTGACGCTTATGAAAAACATAGAGAAAAAGCTTGATTGGAACTACTCAAGAATGCTACGTGCAGTCTTGAACAAATCCGGGAAGCAGAACCCAACAAAACAGCAGTTGTATGGCCACTTACTTCCCATCTCACAACTCTTCAAATTAAGACAAACAAGACATGGCAGGCACTGCGGGAGAAGTAAGGATAAACTCATAAGTGACATTCTCCCATGGACTCCCATGCTTGGACCCACCAGTGTTAGCTGATCAGTAAAGACTTACGTATATCAGCTTTGTGCGGCCACTAGATGTAGTTTGGAGGACGTGCCAGAAGCGAAGGATGATAGGGATATATGGAGAGAGTGTGAACTCTCTGCTATCAGAGCGACTTGGTGATGATGATGATGATGATAGTTACAATGCAAGGCTAGAAGTATGGGACACTCAGTGAGACTAGTCTTCCAGTCTAGATTGCAAATATTATATCACCTGAGGTACCAGAGAAATTACACGAAATACAAGCATGAATTTGAACCATGAATAAAATTGTCGATCCGGAATAAGTAAAGTTGGCTACCTTTGTCGAGGGCGACCAGAAGGCTCCCTTTTCAATAGCCACTAAACCGAGGTGTAGGGGAGGGCGCTACTCCTTTCCCTGGATTGCTCCACTTTACTCTTGATACGTACCTTATATCACTGAGTGTTAAGCAAGGAGGTATCAAGTACCATTTTTAAAGTCTTTGGTATGACGCAACCTGGGATTGAACCCAGGACTCCAGGACCATTGGCAAACATTTGTTGATTTAATTGCAACATAAACCTAACACCTTAACCGGACCGACTGGGACAGTAAAATACACCGACTGTATCTCTGCAGAGGGATAAGACCCCCCCCCTCACAACGAGGCATCAGACAATCTTGGAGATTTGGGGAATGCTGAGTACCCCTTTATTGCCATTGCTTCCAGGTCCACTCTAACCCGGAGTAGTAGAACCTGATCAATGGGTCAAATAGAACAAAGTAGGTGTGCAAATAAATGACCGACGTTAAATTGTGACTGTTATATAGTAATACTTGAAACTGTGTGTAAAAAAGAGGCTTATTTAAGACTGTTATCTACAAAATGTGTCTACAAATCATCTTTGCCCAGTCGGCTGGGGCTGTAGAATACACTGACTGCACCTCTGCAGAGGGGTAAGACACCCCCACCTCCCAACGAGTTTCCTGGATATGACACTAAACAATCTGATGGTGAGGTTCCAGCAGTGCTGGAGCTTTGGGGAATGCGGCGTACCCCTTCATTGCCATCGCTCCCAGGTCCACTCTGGCCTGGAGTGGTAGCACCTAATAGGACCCTATCTATGGGTTAAATAGAACTAACAGCATACTTATGCTAAACTGAATTGTTTGAGTAAACTGAATAGCTTGAAATAGAAATGTTTTTGACAATTAAACCGTACTTACATTTAAACTGTGTGCTTATGCTTAACTGAATTATTTGAAATAGAACTGTTTTTCGACATTAAAACTGTATTTACACTTAACTGAATTGTTACATATAACTGCTTGAATAGTTTGAAATAGAAATGTTTTTGACGATTAAGCTGTGTACAAACTGAATTGTTTTAAATAGAACAGATTATTTACATAAAAATTAATTTGGCGTTAAATAACCTACAAAGGTTGATATGCCATAAAACCCAACAAACCAAACCAAACAAATCATCTATATTTAAAATGCATGTATAAAGAGGATTTGGCATTAAATAACCTACAATAGTTGATATGCCATCAAACCCAACCAAACCAAATCCTATATTTTTTATATATATGTATAAAGAGGATTTGGCATTAAATAACCTACAATGGTTGATATGCCATAAAATCAAACCAAACCAAACCATATATATTTAATATATATGTATAAAGAGGATTTGGCATTAAATAACCTACAATAGTTAATATGCCATAAAACCAAACCAAACCAAACCCAACAAAAATAAATGAAACATAATAAAATTAATTTCATTTTGTTAAGCAAGTAGCTCACTTTTGAAGATAAATATGTTTTATCTTATTTTGGAGAAAAATTTACTTGGCTTTTCAGGCGTGGTTGTTCGTTATATAATAAAGCCTTATTGTATTGCCAGTTGGCCAGAAACTTGTGGTTGATAACAACACTTTCGCAACCGAAGAAAGTTTTAAACGCTATGAACAAAACAATCGATCAGTTAAAAAAAAAAAAAAAGAAAGATTTTTGAACAAAATTGGCAGTGAAAAATAAAAGATTATTCATTTTCAAGCTTTGTTTTTCTTATAACTCATTGTCTTATTTTAACCAGGAATTTTTAGCAAAATATGCTAATTAGCTAACACTATTAGGTTTGATTTATTTGCTTAATGACATATCAACTTCTTATGGGTTATCTAATGACGGAATTTATTTCATTTCATAAGGTTTAATTGGAACTGTGACGGGGAAATAAACTAAAATCCCTAAACGGGACTTTATTTTCGCACGTGTGAAGACGGGGCAGGTTGGCACTTGATCCTCTACAGAAATAAGTCCTGTTCAGAGTTCTTTTCTCAGGCAGATAAGAACTGGCATATTACGTGAGGGAATAATTTAGGGCCAGACTGGCCACCGCTGGCAAAGGGGTCCAAAATTTCACACTATCACACACCCACCAGGCCGCTAAACTTCTTTCCCTTAGATAATAGAAGAATACGGGCCTATAGGTCTTAGTTGTAATAATATTAATATTGCTACAGTCGGCAACTCCGGTTTCCCGTGTGATACTTTAGGAATTAATAGGAGAGTTCTAAGCAAGATAATGTAAGGCGAATAGAAGCTGAAAGGAAAGCATGGAATAATAACATAGACCACATGGTAAAATGAAAATACATAGGTTATTTACTACGGTTATATATGTACATACGTTCAAAGTGTCAAAGATATATAATAGGATAGTCCATGAATATAAATGTCTTTTCTTGGCTTTTATCCTTTTTCAACTTGAGAGAGAGAGTGGTAACAAAATTTGGGTGTAACGAAAAAAATGTCCCAAAGTTACTTATCTTATTTTTTTGACGGGGTTCCACTGGAGAATTTCTCTTCTTTCACGGGCTAATAGATTTTGTACTGTTTTTAATGCTGGCTTAAAGGATTTTGGAGTCCCTCGTGTCTCAGTCTTTTTGTCTTTAGCCCGGAGTAAAATGGCTATCGTCCGTCTGCCACGAGCGTTGCCCCAAAACTCCTTTTTTTGTATTTACTTCCGTTGAGGGGAAGGGAACCCCACTTCCGTTTGGGGTCCCCCCACCAATCATTTGGCTTCATTTTCTCCTTCCCCTTCCGATGTCCGGCGACCCAAGGTCACTTAAGTGCGAACATCTGTGTGACCCACATTCATTTCTAACAGTCACTTTTTGACTGCTAGATAATTTTAGTTCAACGGGGGGAGAGTATCATTCCCACCTCCTCGTCTCCGTGAGCCATCACGTGACAGAACCATAATTGTGTTTTTAGTTTCTTTGCATTTTTGAAATTGCATTTTATTTATCTATAATCATTGGTTTACGGTTATGGGATGTCAAGTATCCATTTCTAAAACTAACAATTTACGCATAATTGTATGATCTCAAGTATTCCTATCTAATACTAACAATTTATGCATAGTTGTACAGTCTCAAGTATTCCTATCTAACACTAACAATTTAAGCATAGTTGTATGGTCTCAAGTATTCCTATCTAATATTAACAATTTACGCATAGTTGTACGGTCTCTAGTATTTCTAACTAATAATAAGAATTATTTCCAAATTGTATGGTCTCAAGTATTTCTATCTAATACTAACAATTTACACATAACGGTACAATCTCAAGTATTCCTATCTAATACTAACAATTTACTCATAGTTGCATGGTCTTAGGTATTCCAATCTAATACGAACAAATTACGCTTAATTGTACGGTCTCAAGTATTCCTATCTAATACTAACAATTTATGCATCGTTATATGGTCTCAAGTATTCCTATCTAATACTAACAATTTACTCATAGTTGTATGGTCTCAAGTACTCCTATATAATACTAACAATTTATGCATCGTTATATGGTCTCAAGTATTCCTATCTAATACTAACAATTTACTCATAGTTGTATGGTCTGAAGTACTCCTATATAATACTAACAATTTATGCATCGTTATATGGTCTCAAGTATTCCTATCTAATACTAACAATTTATGCTTAGTTGTACGGTCTCAAGTATTCCTATCTAATACAAACAATTTACGCATAATTGTATGGTCTCAAGTATTCCTAATACAAATAATTTACACATAATTTTATAGTATCAAGTATTTCTATCCAGTATTTATATTTTAAGTACAATTATATGGTTTTAAGTAACAATTTTCATTCAAAAATAATGATTTGTTTGCACACAGCTATATGATGGCAAGTATTCCAATGTCACACTAATAATTTGAAAGGAAATATATCATTTCGATTAACTTGTAATAATTAATAATTACCTGATAACCCTTAAAAAATTATTGCTTCAAGTTACTAAGAATACCAATAATTTGAATTCAGTTAAATGGTTTCAGTTATTTCAATGTAATATAAATAATTCTATTTATAATTATTCCTTTCAAGTTTTTCTCATTATGATGGTTTCTCAATGGAGTGTGAGTGACAACAAGTCTTTTTAAGTGTACAGGACCCTTTTTAGTATTCTGGACGACCTCATCAATGCCGTAGTTTAGATGGTCGCGATTCGTCGTCCGATTTCCAACTCTTCCAACTCCCTTTACCAAGGATCGTTACAAGCACACCAATTACAATTGGTACCACCGTCATCTTCATGTTCTATTGTTGTTGTTTTTTTAGTTCTCTGGCAAGTTCTAAGTATTTGTCTCTGTTTTCGCTTTCTTTTATTTTCACTCTGTGGTCTGCCGGAACAACAAAGTATACTATTCGGATGGTTCTCTCTTCTTTAATTTTTTTTTCTTTTTTTTTTTTTTTTTTGTTAGCTATCACTAGGTCTGGTCTTCTGGTTTGGATTGGGTGATCTGTTTGTATCTCAGAATCCCAGAAAATTTTGTGCGTCTCATTCTCCTTGACTCATTCTGGTTGGTGCATGTATTTTTATTATTATCATTATCATTATTATTATAACTAATTTATTTAAACACAATTATGCGATTTCACATATTTCTATCCAATACTACGTATTTCCCCAACCATTCTGCCATGGACAGAATGTGACACGAGGTCAATTTTTAAACTGAGTAAAGCTGGTTTGGACTCATTTTTCTTTTTTCTAGGCTTGTTACCTAAGCGAGGCTAAGGAAACCAGTCTTCTCTATTATTATCTCATAGGTGGGGTTAGGAGACAAATAGATTCATGCTTTTCCCAAAGGCATTAGCGGAAAGTGAAACGTAAGCAGCTTCGTCTTTGATTTGAACTCGAAACGCCAATTCCATTTCATACGATGATATGTCTTACGCTAAGCACGCCTCCATCTCAATCCAATTTTAGTAATTTCAAACAGATCTATTTGACCTATAGTTTGCAACTTAAAGAGACTACCATTCCAGGTAAGCGTAGACCTGGGAGTAATGGCAACAAAGATGTACTCCTCTCTCACCATCAGATGGAGTTTAGTGTCATACCCAAAATATCGGCATTAGGAAAAAAATAGCTACTTTTATCACCTTATATAACCAGCTCTAAGAAGTTTATGAGGCGAAAAGAAGCAGATAACCTGGACAGATAGATAGACGGACCGACACAATGTTTTTATTCATAGAAGGTATGTATCTCCAGATGATTATTAAATCATCGCACGACATGCAATACATTAGTAATGACCAATTTTACTGCCAATGGTATATATATATATATATATATATATATGTAGAGAGAGAGAGAGAGAGAGAGAGAGAGAGAGAGAGAGAGAGAGAGAGAACGGTTCTAAAATAATCTGAGGTGATGATTCCGAATAGATATCTATCCAATCCCCCACAGCGACACAAGATGAGCCTCATCTGGGGATGCCTGCAAGAAACAAGGCTCTCAGGAGGCGGGGGCATTCTCTTTTGGAAGCGTCTCAGACGCCCTGCAATACATCCATTCATTTCCTCTTTAGACGAGGGGACAGTTGCTACCTGAGGGGAAACTCTTCCCCACGGGCAGGATGTGACACAAGATCAATTCTTTACGATGAATATAGCTGGTTTTAATTCAGAGTTTTCCTTCTCCTACACTTTTTGCCTTACCAAGGCTAAAAAAAAAACGGTCTGAATTACTATTTACCGATAAACGCAAACAACTTCGTCCGGATTTGAACTCAGTTCTCCTATTTCATTTCTTACGACGTTAACCATTACTCAAAATACGCCCTCTCACTTGTCTCACTTGTTAAGAATTTCTCTTCTAACTTGTGAAGAATTTCTGTCTTGTCTCAGTTATAAAGCACATCTCCCTGGTCTCAGTTGTGAAGAACTTCTGCCTGTTCCCCAATTTTCAAGAACTTCTGTTTTGTCTTAGTTGTCAAGAAATTCTGGGAAAAACCACAATGCATTGTAACCACGTTTAAAAATGGTAAAACGTGAATTATCAAAATTCGATTCTTTTTAAAACACTTTGTATAACAAAATATTGTTAACTTTCTTATTTGCACAGGGATCACTTTGACCCACTTTTAAAACGGGTTATGTGCGGTTCCATTCTGTTATGCTCTGTGTGTCCAATAAGCTTCCAGCTGTGCAAGCTATTGGAACTGTATTCTAAAAATCTGTCGGACCGTTTTGCGTTGTTTGAGAGCTTCTTCGACTCTCCCCGTTCTACTTCGGCCATGACAGCTCAGATGAAGATGAACGAAGGGGACAGACAGATGGCGAGGGGATGGAGGAAAGATACAGGAATTCCCAAAGATGGCTGAGAGTGACGAGAGGAATCAGCCCCCAGATTTACGCTCTTAGTCGTTGATAGTCTATAAATCACATCTGATCATCTTGCCCCCCTTTCGGGGGTTGGATAAACAGCTCCAGGGTCAACTATGACTTAATGAATGTCCCTTATAAACACTTTCACACACAGAGTCACACTTAAAGACTCACTCGCATACACATTCCCTCTCATTTTTTACGCTCACATACAGTCTTATACGTACACGTATGTTTTATGCCTCTGCCTCTGCCCTCTCTCTTTCTCTCTCTCTCTCTCTCTCATACACACACACACATACATACACACTCACACACAACAACACTCCAACATACACGCATCCTCTCTCTCTCTCTCTCTCTCTCTCTCTCTCTCTCTCTCTCTCTTGCTGATATATATTCTCTCAAACACTTTTGCATTCTCTTTCTCTCTTACACACAGTCTCTCAAACATTCTCTCTCTCTCTCTCTCTCTCTCTCTCTCTCTCTCTCTCTCTCTCTCTCTCTCTCTCAAGCACTCACTCTTACATAGAATTCTGCCGAACTAACACGTACATTTTCTCTCTTGTGTACATACTCTGTTTGTTTACAAATATACACGTCCTTTCTCTCTCTAACACACACATACATTTACTCTCTTTTTCACACATGCACATCCTCTTGTTCTGTCTCACTCTCTTTATAGTAAACTCAAATAACACACACACACACACACACACACACACACACACACACACACACACACACACATACTAATGATATAAGCACTCTCATCTTTTCCTCACTCACATACATATATGTAAAACATAAAATTGTGCGTGCCTGTGCGTGTGAATGTGTGTTTGTATATACATATGCATATATGTGCGTGTGTATATATCTGTGAATGTATGTATTTACCAAATCCTCCTCACGGGCAGGATGTGACACAAGATCAATCTTAAGCGGAGTTTAACAGGTTTTAACTCAGAGTTTTCCTTCTCTTTGACTGGTTGCTTAACAAAAGCTAAAGAACCTAGTCTGTACTACTATTTAACTATAGCAGGAAGATGAATAATTGGATTCATACCTTTCCCAAGAGTATTAGTCCTATGGGAAATGTGATCAGCCGCGTCCTGGATTTGAACTCGTGTCGCCGTGTATATTTCTCACAGTGATAACCATTACACCTCAGAACTTCCCATTTGTGTATTTACGTGTGTGTATGTGTGCGCATGCGTGCGTGCGTGCGTGCGTTTACTTGTATGTGTGTGCGCGCGCGTGCGCGTGTATGTACGTGCGTTTGCGCGTATGTGTATTAATTCTTTTTGGCGTATGCATGTCGATATATTAGCCGCTATCTTAATAAGCATACAAAATCTATGGTATTGATTCGAGAAAAAGTGTGTATTTTCACGAGCGTACTCACTATCTAGTTTTGTAAAATAAACGCTGGTGATTTTTGCACACTCCTCTAATGATGTTCTCTGGCTCTGGTGTGGCAAAGTAACGGACGCGAGTCGGAGGGGAAAATTGCACCCACGTTGATCGACAACTACTAAACCTCATAAAATACAGTGTCTGCTGTGTTTACGGAGCCCGACAAAATGATCTCCCGAATTTAAAATTGTTGTCGTGCAAGCGCTAGTTGCGATGAGCAGGTGGGAGGTATGTCTTTGAGCAGCAGCAACCATGTTAGTTCAGTTCTGGAATGGTAAGCATCGTGCGTTTTTACCTATAGCGTCTAATCTCATAACATAATGATCTGAGGTCGGCACTTTTACCAGCTCTATCCTCTTGGAATTACTTTCTCTTGGGATACCTGAACGCTCAAGCCGCAGATCTGATCTATCCCCTTGTGATTATTTTCTCTTGGGATACCTTGAGGCTGAAGTCTTTTAACGTAAACCGTAGACAACTGATGAACGAAAAGATTGCATTCGTCATGAAATCGCTACAATAACAGACTTGGAGAACACTGCCGAATTTCCAAGTGAGGCTTCAGAAGTGATTGGATTTGGACGATACCATTTTTAAAACAGCGTGATTGCATTTGGATGATACCATTTTTAAAACCGCATGATTGCATTTGGATGATACCATTTTTAAAACAACGTGATAAAAATATCGAAACAAAATGGAAAATGTTTTTTCTTTGTTGAATTCAAATTAAATCTAGAATAGGATCTATGTTTCCTTCTTTTTTTTTTTCTTACACTCTTTAAAACATCATTCGGACAGACCTTATAAAATTTTCAGTTTATAGCATTGCCTGATGATCGTGAATACGTGAAACTATTTGTAGCAATGTGTCGTTTTCATTTCTGTATTACAGGGTGCGGAAGCAAAATATGGAATAATTTTTAAAACCTTTTTCGTTTAGTCTGATTAGTCCAATTTTTTAAGAAAACGCGATAAATGTAAATATTTATTCAATTTATTCATAAATGTAATTATTATCTAAGCACTTTTTTCATTAGAATTCAGTTCAATAGGAGTGGGCAAGAAAAGAAACGACAAAGAATTTAGCATTTGCTTAACGCCGAAACCAAGCCGAAAATTTTCCGAAAGAATTGGAGTTTCTTTGTCTACCATATACAAAGCAAATAAAAAGATTTACAGAAAAAGAGCTTTTAAGGAAAAGGAGGAGTGGAGAATTGAACAAAAACGAAAAGAAGGCTTTTTAATTGCTCTTGCCACGGTGATTAAGAAGGACCACACAACGTCAATAAGAAAGCACGCAAAAGAATCAAAAGTCCACAAGAAAACTGTGAAAACAGCAATTAAACAAGATTTAAAACTGAAATCGTTTGCCAGGACTCCCCGACATTTTTTGAGTACGAAAATGAAAGAAAAAAGCCCACGAACTGCAAAAAAGATCGCACGATTTTAAGAAATACTTCAATAGTTAAAATTTTTTTCATGAAGAAAAAGTTTTGGTTGTTGACAGCGTTTTAAATCGGAGAAACGATTGATTCATCGAAAAAACGATATCAAAAGAATATTTCAGACAAAGCACCCTGCTCAAGTAATGGCATTTGGAGTTATTTGTTCTGATGGGAATAAAATGCCATTTACTTTTATAAGCCAGGAGAAAAAATCAATGCTGAGCGATATTACAAAACTTTGAGATTCCTAGTTTTGCCATGGTTTAAAAAGAATTACCCAAAAGGATACTATGTTTGGACTCAAGATGGAGCTTCTGTACATACTACGAAAAAAAAAACACAAAAATTCTGTCAGGAAATTTTTTCTCTATTTTGGCCATCAAATCTATGGTCTCCATCAAGCCCAGACCTTAACTCCTTTGATTACGCTATATTGAGCATTTTAGAACGCAAAATAAATGCAACTTCCTATCCAAATATTGGTTCACTTAAGAGTGCTATTGAGGAGGAATGGAATAGAATTCTGAAGAATTTATTTTGAAGGCATGCAAATTGTTTCAAATGCGTATTGATTGAATAATTGAAAAAAATAGTGGCCATATTGAATAAATTCATTGTTTTTTCTCTATCTTCTTATTTTGTCGTTTATTTTTTTAAATTAAAATTAACCTTGTTTTATAATAGATTTGTTAATTATTAAACTAGAATATTCTTAAATTTGCTTCCGCACCCTGTATATTATCTATATATGCAATATAACAAAAATCGAGAACACACACACACACACACACACACACACACACACACACTCTCTCTCTCTCTCTCTCTCTCTCTCTCTCTCTCTCTCTCTCTCTGTAATTATGGGAACCTTTAATCACAAACACACTCTCACCAGGAATTTTACGATAAAAGGCAAAAGGCAACAAAGATGAAAATGATTGTTCCCCAAATTCACGGAAATACAATAATTGTTCTCTTTAGTACCTCTGAAATCTCAGGACGGTCAACGGGTACACTATTCGAAACATTAGGAATAAAACAACAACGATAATGATCCTAGTCCGAAATATCGGGCTGACGGTGTATAATGAAACATCGCACGGCCTAAAATATGAGTCTCATCTATTGAAAGCGTTCATTCCTGCTAGGTTCTATCATTTTTTTTTCTGGGGGACACTACCAGTTAATTAGATATTCACTGGGTGCTTCTGCTTTCATGAGCAAAGAAAGAAATTGAGAGTACCTCGTGTAAAACTTGCAAACCAATCACTTCGGAGTACTGAGTTCAATCCTCACCATTTCCACTATACTTATGGCCTTTGTGTCAAACCCTCGCTTAAATACCCAATTTCCACTAGATCACTAAAGTTAAGCAGCAAGGAACCTGCCCAGAGCATAGATGGTTGGTTGGTTGGTTGGTTGGTTGGTTATACGGTATGTCAACCCTTGTTGGAGTATTCAAGGCTGAAGTCATTTCTTTCAAGCAATTCTATGGTTTAAAAAAAAACTAATGATAATCATTTATACACAATTATGAAGATTCAAGTAACTATTCCTTTTTAATAATAATGATTATCATATTGGCACACAGTTTTATAGTTTCAGATATGCCAATCTAATACAAAAAATTGGAAATCAATCATATGGTTTTAAGAATTCCTGTCTAATACTAATAATTTGCAAACAATTATATGGCTTCAAATATTCCAATCTAATACTAATAATTCTAGAACAGATCTATTTGAACCATAGATGGGACCTTAACAGATACTAACTGGAACTGAGATTAATAGTAATGAAGAAGTAACTCTATGCTCTTCAGAACTTAAGAAGTGAAGCCTCACCATCAGATGTAGTTTAGTGTCATACCTAGGGCATTACTGAAAAAAAGATAAATTATATATTTTATTTATTTTGAATATTATGACACTCTTTTTTTGCCAATAATATTCATTGCGTAATTTAGAATAAATAGACAGTTGCTAGTTTTATAAGCTATGTATATTCTAATGAGAATTTAACATATTTTACGGAGGTTTCCGGAACATTTTAGCATGAAACTGTGCGAGAAGGTCTAATTCGTCCAGAAAGGCAAATAAAATTGACATCCGCCGGAGTTTCCTCCGTGTAGAGTTGAGAGACCTGAAACATGTCTTACGATTCGTGTTTCTCGTTGCACGGTTCGATTCGTGTGACTTGGTCGAGCGGTTTTATTTACGCCAGTCAAGGCCGCCTAACCTGGATACCGGGAAGCCGGCATTCATATCACGCGTGCAAAAGCCGGCTCTCTTTAAGCTTCAGGGGGCGGAACCCCAAGCATCAACCCTCCTTGGAGAAGCTATGTTTATCACCTGGCGCCTAAGGCGCCTCTTTTTAAGGAAATGCCGACGGAGCCCGATGCATTTTTGAGAATGCCAGACGTGTTTGGGCTACGGCCCTGCGCCAGGACCCACCTTAAAAAGGCCTTATGCCATACTTGCACGTTATGTGGGGTGCACGACAAATATCAACATGTCATTCTACCAACAGACTCTTCAACTAATTGGCAAATCTGGATAAAACATTATATGTGAATTCCCTTCACTTAAAGTGGTGTTTCAAAAGTACCTACAGGAAAGAGGGACGTGAAGAGAAAGATAATGAAGGCTTTGTTGGCCGCAAGCTGAGGAGAGAAATTATCAAATGTTTCTTGCAGAGACACTGGCTTGAGCTGAATCTCTGCTGCATAGTCTGGAACAGGCAGTAAGAGGAATTAGTTTCAACGTAAACTCAGATAAAACACAGAGTTAATGTCTTTTAATCCAGTGGTGCAATCTCTTCACTGAAATTAGTAGAACAGTTCATCTACCTCAGTAGCAGTATCTCGCTTACTGAAAGCGATTTCAACATACGCATGAGTAAAGCATGGACTGCTGTAAATAGGTTATGGACCATAGGGAAATCTGATCTCTCAGGTAAAGCAGGATTTCTCCCCAACAGTAGCCGTGTCAGTACTATGGTATGGTTGCACCACTTGGACTCCTACGAAACGCTTGGAGAAAAAGCTAGATGGAAAATACACAAGGATACACGCTGTTCTAAACAAATTCTGACTGCAGCACCATACAAAACAGCAGCTGTATGACCACTTACCTACCATCACACGAAGTATCAAAGTAAGACAAACAGGATATGCTGGGCATTGCTGATGAAGTAAGGACGAACTTATAAACGACGTTCTCTTAAGGACTCCAACACATAAACACACTAATGTTGGCCGACCAGCAAAAACTTATATTCATCAGTTCTATGAAAAGATTGGGTGCTGTCTAGAGAACTTACCATGTACGATGACCAAAAAGGAATGATAGGAAGTTATCCCTGCTGTCAATTTGTCTTGATGATGATGAATTAAATATATCAGATGTTATTTTGACTGCTGTAAGTGGCTCTCATATCATTCCATAAAAAAATTAATATTTTATTATCGCTGTCCTACGATTTCATTAAACCAAGTATCCATTCCATTAAAAATAGGTTGATATAAAGCTATACCACCATTTAAACTATGTTACCATTAAAGCTATACTTCCATTCAAGTAAGAATCGTGTTACCATTGCATTAAATTCGGTAACTATTCCATTAACACTATGATACCATTCAATAAAACTAGTTACACTTCTTATCTAAGCTAACTTACTACTCCATTAAACTTGACTACCTTTCCATTCAACTAGGATTCAGAAAAAAAAAATTAAGATACGATTACATTTAATAGGTTACGGTTTCATTAAAGTGGGTTACTATTCCATTAAATTGTTACTATTGCATTCAACATCGTTACCATTCAATTACAGATATGTACCATTTTATTAAATATGATGACAACCTATTATACCATTACATTTCAATTGAGATAGACTGCCTTATCATTTAATTAAACTAAGTTACCGTTACCATTGGAGTCGGTTACATATTAAAGCTTTTCAATTAATGTAACGCTACCATTCAATTAAACAACAAATTCCATATTACAATTCCATTAAACTATGTTATCATTCCATTAAACTATGATACTGGGACGCTAATCCACTTTAATGAAACTGGGTTTGCATCCCATTAAGTCTATGCTGCCATTCAATCAAACTAGATTGCCATTCTATTCAAGACAGTTAACATACGATTATTGGTTCCATTAAATTGTGCAGCCATCCAGTTAAACTAGTTAACCATTCGTTAAGATATCCCATCATTCCATTAAACTGGGTTGCTCCATTAAGCTATACTGCCATTTCATTAAACTCTGAGATATAATGCAAATAGCTGTCACCATTTTATTAAAAGTTACGCCATTCCATTAAACTACATTACTATTACAGTAAAGATATGAAAACATTTAATTTGCCATCCAATTAATCAGGGTTACTGTTAAGTTAGAGCTTGCTTATTATTCCATTAAACTGAGTTACCATTCCACTCGAGATAGGCACCAGTAAAGCTACGTTACCGACACATTAAGCTAGGTTATTAATCAATTAAACTGTGTTATCTTTCAATTAAAGCTCCTTTATCATTCCATTAAACTGTGTTTCTATTAAATTATTTTGGGTTTCCATTCAATTAAAGCTACCTTAACAATCCATTAAACTCGGTATAATTAAAGCGGGACGCTTAGTATACGTTAAACCCTGCAAGTAAGAAAAAAGGGCCTTACAACTGCTGCTGAGATTTTGAATGTTTGTAGTTTGTTTTTTTATGGGGGGTATAGTTCCGTTATCTTAACGTATTTAAATTTAGATAGTTACCAGTCATAACTTACTTTGTAAAAGTTAGAGCAGGTATATATATAATAAAAATTCACATCATAACAAAGTCTTATTAAAATTTAAATGAAACTGTTAAAGGATAGCCATTCTCGAAGATACCCAAAACGGGAACGGAACCTCCTTTCGATACTTGAAACAAAAACAGGAACGGAACCCTCTTTCGCTACTAGTAACAAAAACGGAAGATGAAAACGGGATGGACCCTCTACAAGAATATAGTCCCTCAAAAAGATTCGGGGACAACAAGGTGCCATAGCACTTTCCAGGGACCCTGTGCACCGACAAAAGAGTAAACATATAATCATAAAATGCTACTTTATCAAAACGCCCTGCACTATGGCAGTATAAACATTATTTACTTTCCTACAGCCGATATGCTCACAAACATTAAGACAAAACCACCAACTAGAGCACCCCCTTCCAAAGAAAAAATTTCAAGGACTTTTATTCGGATTTTAGCTCAGCTTACTAATATGGTGCTCTCACATATATATAAATCGACTAAATAATAATATGAGAGCATGTGGGGGTGTATACAAAACAGCCACCCGTAATGAATTAAAGACAAAAATAAAACGTTCTTTAAATACAAATGATTATCCAAAGTTTAGTAAAAGCAACTCTACGTCGTTATTTTATAATGACAGTCTTTAAGCTATATCTAGTCATGAGTAAGTACATTCTGATACTTAGCAAAATACTCATTGATTGCACAAAGAACATCCTCAATACAACAGAAACAAATGTTAACTAGAATTCTTCGCTGTTTATTAAATAGAAGCTTCGACATTAAGATGAACCGTTGCTACAACTGGAACCCATTATGATCTTTGTTCGTCTGGTATATACTACCCACCCCGCAAATATTATGGAATTTATAATCTTAGAGGATATTCACGTAGATTTTTTTTTTAATTTAGTAGTAAATAAACTAATAACAGATAAGATGCAAAACATATTTTTTAATAACTGGTCATTCTGGCTACACAGCATATTCCTTGAACAAACTAGATTAAATCATCTTAATTAATTGTATATTTTTTCCTAGTCATGCAAAGGAAAGGATTATGAAATAAACCAATTTTGAGGGGAAAATTGCAAAGCAGAATAATAACTCATCACTCTGAGTTTCATGTCTTCGATCCTCAAAAAAGCTGGTAATCCACACGTCTGACATATTCAATCGAATTACTCTTTTTGAGTCATGTAACCACAACGTGACAGGCATCATAAGTTACGTGGTTTAATCAGGCATCAAATTGCAAATATTTATTATCATTAGGCATCTTGGTAACAATAGTAAGCTATTGTTACCAAGATGCCTCATTATTGTATTATTGTTTCGGAATTTATTTGAATTTAAAAAGCTTATAATGTATATATATATGTGTGTGTGTGTGTGCGCGCGCGCGCGCGGCAATACACCCCTTTCCCAAACACTGGGGTGATTCCGCTTCCATTTCGCTGAACGATCCGATTGGCTGGTTATGTCATCGGATGGCACGATCGATCCACTTATCTGCCCACGTTGTGCTTTTGATCCAGACAGCAGATCAATCACTAATCGGAGTCGCCAGTCGATGAGTGGACAGATGAGACCGCACAATAAACAAAGTTTTAAAAAAAACGAACGCCATCCAACAGAGAACATGACACGGTTTTGTAAAAATAATGATATTGATTTTTTTAAGTGTCTTTAAAAATGGTACATACATTCATCCTTCCCAGAGATTAGTAGTGATAGACGAAAACCTAATTCATGAATTAACAGTCAATCAATTTCTCGGCACAAAGCCTCTCAAATTATCGTTTAAGTTTTAGGCTTTTCTCTTCTCGCTTTCTATAGTCTAGCACAAGGCAATCTCAAGTGGCGGTTATGTTTGCCTTTCTCAGTTTTTAGCTCTCAGCTTCTCTCATTTCTTGATAATCTGGTACAAGGTGATTTCAAGTACCATATTATGTTCGCTTTTGTCAGTCTTTAGCTCTCAGCTTTTCTCGGTGTTGAGGAGACTGGTAAAAAGTCAATACTCAGAGTATCATAGAGTCTGTTCACCGATTCCCGTTGGTCTCTCACGAGGGACGAACTTCTTGCTTATATATATTTTCCCTCATCCGTGGGGTTGGGACTGGCGAAGTTATTAATAATATCAATTTTCTCCTAATTTGGATTTCAATAATTAATTCTGCCCCCTTCTACTTGTGTTTTCAATACGCAATTTCCTCTCGCTGCTACCGAAAGGGCTAGTCCTTCCTCCTTCTTGGTTTCTATTAATTAATTCTGATCCTTCCACCATCCGTGCTTGGTTTCCTTCCACCTCCACTCGAAAGGTGGGGGGCAGGTCTTTTTTCTCTTCTGGTGATATCAGTAACCGTTAAATCGTATTTTGCTTCATCAAAATTTTCCATTCTTGAATTAAAAAAAGAATATTTCAGAACTTTATCGTTTTGCAGACAGCCCACCTGCATGTCGTGATCAGCTGGGTTTGACCTCCGAGTTGATCTCGACTGCTGATTTCGCTTAACACTTTTTCGTAGACATAACAATCGCCTCCTTTCTTTTCTAGTCTCAGCTGAACAATGACATTATATTTTTTCACGTTTTCTTTCCCATGAAAATAACATATTTTTGACTATTCTAATCTCATCAAAAGATTTCAAATATATCCTCTATTTATTCTTTTTAAAATGCATTTCTGTTAATTTTCCATTTTGTAATATGTTGACTTTATTCTTCTAAAATCCATTTTGGTCATTTCTGAATTTTCTGGTTAATAAATTCATTCGACTAAGTCTCCATCCACTATATATATATATATATATATATATATATGTAATATTTTTCTTCCAAGCACAACATATAATTTCCCGAACCCTCATTTCAAGTATACACTTAATCCCAGGTTATTTCCAATTGTAATTGGTATGCTCGGAACGATCCCTAAAGGCTTGTTAAAGGACAGATAGAGTTGGAAATCGGAAAACGAGCAATTACCCACTAAACTACACTATTGTTAAGATCGCCCAGAATACTGAGAAGAGTCCTGGAGACTTGAGGAGACTTGCTGTCACTCAAACTTCAGTGAAAGACCATCAGCTAACGCTGATGTGAAAAACTCTGAAGGAGTAATAACAATAATGATAATTTAAAAAATATGCTTTTTATGTGAGGACACAGGATGTAACCCTGAAGACCTGCCGGAGGCGATGAATGATAGGGAGAAATGGCGAGAGAGGGTCAGGGATATCCGCGCTGGCGGCGCGACATGATGATGATGATGATGATATGAACAAAAACAATCATCTGCAGAGACCAGAGATCTTTACGGACAATTAACCCCAATAAGACATTCACTGACACAAATCATAAAATTAAAAAGGATCACACTCCAATGAAAACAATTTTCATTATAAAGGCGAAAACTAAAGATTACCTTATTATCAATTTCCTAAAGAAGATTAAGTCTTTCACACTGTAGAACGCAAGTATATGATATAATAAAAACCTAAATATGATATTCAGATTCATTTGTGGACCGATTCATTTTAATATATATGTCATGAAGTCACACTGTGTTTTATATATGGATAGATATTAGACTGATGCCAAAGTTCTGAATGTCATATTTTACACAATGTTACGAGAATCTTGAAATGATTTTTTTTCAAGTGTATTCAATTCCTTATTTCTCATAAAGTCATTCAATTGTAGTACTCTGTATCGAATCCGGGGGAAACTTTAAAAAATTGGGTGCTGTTGAATTTACAGAAAAGAACAGTATCTTTTTTAAGTGGTCACCCATCTAACTCTGGCTGCGCTCAGTGCTGCTTAACTTCTGTAATCAGACGTCAATTTTTCGCGCGCAAAATCCTTAGTCCTTAACTCACATATTTCTTCTCCTCAGGAAGATGTTTCTTTACAGTTCAGAAAGCAGCCAACTTGATTCCCTCCGGCGAAGAGATGTCAGAAACATCGTGTGAGGTCTACGAGGGGATGGCCCGTCATCCCCATCCATATTCCACTAAATGATCTTCCCTTAAATTTGGACACTTGTCGTTTACCCACTACACGCCACTCCTATATAAAAGGTTTTCTATTGAATGGTTTATTTCTATCTTTGTCTCTTTTGTTTTCTTTTTCATTTTTCTTTCTTTTTCTTTATTTGTTTCTGTTTCGTTATTTATTCATTAATTCATCTATTCATTTATTTATTTGGTTATTTCTTTCCAACGAATATTTCTCCATCTTTTTAAAGCTTGCAAAATCATTTCTCTCTTTTCCGAGTGTTTCTTTCTCTCTTTCTTTCTTTTTCAAATGTTTCTTTCTCTCTCTCTCTCTCCCTCTCTCTCTCTCTCTTTCGCTTTTTCTTTTTCTTCCTTTCTTTCTTTCCTTCTTTCTTTCTTTCTTTATTTTTGTTTATTCTCTCTCTCTCTCTCTCTCTTTCTTTCATTTTTGTTTATTTTTTTCACTCTTTCTTTCGTTCTTTCTTTTTTGGTTTTTTTCTTCGTCCTTCTTTTTCATTCTTTCTTTTCCTTTCTCTTTCACTGTTTTTATTTTTTGTGGGTTTTTTTTTTTCGTTATCTATTTGTTCCCTTTTGTTTATTTCTGACAAATGTTTTTCAACTTTTTAAGCTACCTACATTCTTTCTGTCTCTTTTTCTCTGTCTCTTATTCATCTATTTGTTTATTTGATTTGATTTCATTTCATTTTCTATTTTTATCTTTTTAATCAAATTCTCCACCACTGATATTCTGGTTGCAAGAAGAGAAAAAAAAAGAAAAAAGTTGGTTTGAAAAAAAACAACTAAGTATACAGAATTTTATGTAAGGCTATACCTTTTTGAGACTACTACATATTCATATTTTTGGTTCCAGGAATTCAATTCAATGAAGAGTTTGGTTATAAATAATGCCTAATAATATTTGTTTTGATTGTATGATATTCCACTAGAAATAATAAAATCCTGTTATCTTTGATTTCGAAGAAAACTAACTTTTTATCAAAAAATGTAGAGGGTGCACTAATGGGTTATACCATATTTATAAAGCTTAGACTGGCACATGATCACTTATTTATGGGTGATATTGAGTAAATGTCAATTCTGTTTTATGTTATGTAGTTTTACTTTTATTCGAGCAATTAAAGTGGGTGAGTGTTTGGTGTGTATTTTTAATTTACAACAAAGATGCAAATATTTCCAAATTAACAAATATTAGGCCCAGAAAGATGTTAAACTTTACTAGAAGATCGGGTTTAGATAAGTTTTTATATGGCTACGTCTCTCACAATATGTGTCTAACGCTTCCAGATTCAAATACTCATTTCCTACCCAACATAAACGGGTACTTTGGCTAGTATCTACTAAGCTTAATGTGGCAATGAAAGTGAAAGAATATATTTCACCAATGTTGAAGGTTGGCATGCCTTGAAAATCAGCAATCGAAATAATTGTTTTTTGACAAATTTAGGTTCGGCCAGTTGGGTTGAATAATAGTATAATGAAGATTGTGTTGCGCCAGTCTTTTAACTACTTGACTAACTGCTTTGTAAATCAGCATTCAAATTTCTGACTCAGTATCAGGAAGAGCGAATATAAGTACTTGGTAAAAACTAATCTTCCTTAAGCATTTTATCTGGTTAGACATTTGAAAGCTATTACCCCCATGATAAACCTTGACAGTGTCCAATCATTAATATCAAAATAATAAATGAAAAAGGAAAAAGAATGAAAAAGTATAAGATTAAATAAAAAGTAACTTTGAAATAAAAATAACATAAAAATAAAGAATTCTAAAACTAATGTATATATAGATATCTGTGTATGTGTATGTGTGTGTGTGATATCATATATCGTGTATATATAGTTGTGTGCGTGTATGTGTGTGTGTGTGTGTGTGTGTATGCAAAGGCAACTAGTCTATATATATATATATATATATATGTGTGTGTGTGTGTGTGCGTGCGTGTGTGCGTCTGTATGAGTGTGTGTTCGTGTGTATTTGTAATGCTAATGTATACATAAATGTGTGTGTATCTAATGCTCTAATGCTAATGTATGTATAGATGTGTGTGTGTATGTGTGTGCGTGTGTGTGTGTGTAATAATTTTTCCCTTATTTACCTCCCCTTTTATTCTCTAGATTTTCTGATGTTTTCTACATCACTGGTTACAATGTACATTCATTTTGTTTACGATCTCGCCAGTATCATTTTGTTTACGTTGGCCAGTATCGATTGACAATTTCATCTTCCCATCATCGTGGAGATCTTCCTAGTGGTCGTTTCCGGCCTCTCGGATATCACTGGACAACTGCCCGTGTCTACCTTTTATCTGTGAACCTTGCGATATGTCTGTCCCAACAGAACTTCTGCTTTCGGTTCTCTGCGATCACATCCTTAACTCCACTCTTGACTTCCCTCTTCGGGTGTTTTCACGCAACGATTTCCCCTGCATGGAGCATTCAATATCCCACTGCGTCATAACCAGTCACTGTTCTTCCTTCTTCGTCTTGCTTGCTGCGTATAACATTGCAGACAAAAATCTACTATTGAAGACATTGGCACTTGAGGTCTTGTCCAGTTTTGCCTTGACCACATCTTTTATTTTGGCAAATGTCTTCCATCCTCATCTAATTCTCGGCAAGATTTCTTGGCAAATTTTCACCATTCGTCCTATGTAGACTTACTCTTTCATCTCCTCGATTTTATCCCTTTCCACCACTATACGACCCTGTGGAAAATTTTCGGAACGTTTGAATTTAGTTTTCATGTGGTTCATCTTGAGGCTGACGGCCGAACTTCGATTGTTCAGTTCAGTCAGCATCACCTGTGACTGATTAGTGGTTTCAGTGATAAGCACGATATCATTTGCGAATCGGCGATGAGTTAATAGCTCGCTATTGATGTTCACACGACCCTCACTGTTAAAATCCGAGGTGACCATTTCGAGACATGCGATGAAGAGCTTCAAGGATATTGTGACTCCCTCTGTTTGATGCCCTTACCCACTAGGACTGTTATGGGTGGTAACAATAAGGCTATACTGGTGATACTATTTTAGCTCATTTCATTCGGCTGTTTTATGTATTCTGCCTCGACTATTTGTATCGGGTGGCCACTAAAAAACTGAAAGATAAAAAACATTTCCGTCTCTCCGTGGCTGCTCTATACGTTTTTTACAAAGTTTATTAATTTATTCAAAATATAATTTTTTTTTTAGTAGTATGTGTTTAAATCCGGTTTCAGAATCTTTTGAAGCGATGTTCTGGTGAGCAGAGTGACGACGGATAGCAGCTGACGGACACTTTGGCGTACGACTTCCACCGCTGTGTCAGTGTGCCCAGTGTGCATAGGACCTCTTACCGGAAGATCACCGACTGATCCAGTTCTTTCAAACCGGGTGAAGAGGTTTCGAATCATTTTATTGTGAACAGATACTCCGGCATTAAAATGCTGCCGGTATTTTCTCTGGTTTTTAACAATTAATCTTTCACTGGAATAGAAAGGTTCAATTTGTTTTACTCGACACTGGACATTAAACGTAGCCATTTTAATCTCCAAAAAAGAATCTAAAATCAGAAAAAAAAGATTGAAAATGAACAATTTATGACTTTTTCAAACCCTTCAGTGTTCCATTGGCCATTCTGTACTTCAACTCTGCATCAATCCTAATGTTGTCGAAAACTTTTTCATAATCAATGAAAAGAATTTTTTTTTTATCTAAAGGAAAATAATGAATTAAAAAAATAGAATAAAAATAGAATTAAAGATAAGATGTGCAGTAACTTATTTGGATAAAAAATAAAACCAACAGACCAGGTTCAAATGCCAGCTAAGTCAGTTTATATTCACTTCAAATTAATTTCCTTGTGAAAAGCATGAGTCCATTTACCCTTACACTCCATCCTATCACCGCATTGCCCTGTCGGTGAGGCTTAGAATATGCTAAATGTAATACCCCACTCCCTCAAAAAGCGGTTTTTTGGGTATGACACTTAACTGTATCTAATTATAAAACTCCAGATCTATAGATCTGGGGAGTGTGAAGTACCCCTACATTGTCATTATTCCCAGGTCCACTCTGACCTAAAGTGGTAGTATATGTTAGGGTCCTATTTGTAGGTCAAATAGAACTGTTCGAAAATTATTTATATTTGCTAGGAATTCTTGATACCATATAACAGTAAATTATTTCAATTATGAATTGTTACTTGAAGCTATAAGTGTTTACAAAGGATTATTATTATTATTAGTGGTAGTTGTAGTTACTTGAAGTTATATAACTATATGCAAACAAACCGAAATGATTACTTGAAACGATGAAATTATCAATGTTAAATTGGAATACTTGAAACCAAACAACTGTATGCAAATTATTTGTATTAGATAAAATTACTTGATATCATACCACAGTGGTAATTTACTAAGCTTTTTGCTTAGATGTAGCACAAGGCCATATGAAGGGGGCACCCAATGAGACTCGAACTTACTCGTTTAGGTTTGTTAGTCGAGCTTGCTAACCATTAAACCACTAGAGGCGCCTAATGTGCAAAAAAAAACTCTCAAGGAACAACTAAACCAAAAAATGTAAATATAAACGTACAATGTACGTGATTCTCTAACCTCTGGGCATGAAATAACCTGAATCAGGTTGACATGCTGTTAAAATGAATTCTTGACAAAATGTTTCATCGCTGGCATGCCACAATAATTGATTCAAAAAAGAATGGGAAGAGAAAAACTACTCTCACATGATTATCTTATCTGCCCAGACAATAGCAACAAAAACTATTACCTTCATTGTCAAACATGAAGGGTATTTATTAATACACACACACACACACACACACATATATATATATATAGGCATCATTTTATTATTGACCGTTATGGTTGTTATAAATAATAGGATAATGACATCCAACAATGTGCTGAATGATTAAAACGAAGTTGTTGAAATTAACAATTTATTCGTTGAACTTGTTTTGCCAGTACAGCTTCATTAGATACTACGAAATTGTATTTCTTTAAAATGATAACTGAATTTGTTGATGTAAATCCACCATGACCAAGCAGCTCTCACCTACGGAAAATGTCATCAATACGCGACAAGCGAAGGCATGGTCAGCTATTGATAGGTTATCGATCATATGGAAAAAAGACCTAGCCGATAAAATAAAACACAATTTTATTCCAAGCAGTAGTCGTGTCCATACTACTATATGAATGCACCACATGGACGCTAACTAAGCGTATAGAGAAAAAACTTGGCAGCAACAGCACAAGAATGCTACGAGCTATATTGAACAAATCCTGAAAGCAGCATTCCACAAAACTGCAGCTGTACAAAACCATCCAAATCCGACGAACAAGACATGAAGGACACTGCTAGGGAAGTAAGGGCAAGCTCATAAGCGACGTTCTCCTGTCGACCCTTTCATACGAATGTGCAAGTGTTGGCTGACCCACAAGAACTTATCTACAACAGCTCTGTAGGGACACAGGATGTAGTCTAGTCGACCTGCTGAAGGCGGTGGATGATAGAGACGAATTGTGAGATAGGGTCAGAGAAATCCGTGCTCGAAAAGAAAAAAAATCAAACGCTATAACTCTGCGTAACCGCTAAATAAATTTAACATCCTCCGTGCTAGTAAGGTGCTCAACCGAAAACATCAGATTTCGTATGACAAGTATCTCGATATTGGATATATGGCTCGCTGAAGAACAATTGTATCTGTTGAGGCTATGGTGTTCGTCTGTGTGCTTAAGTTGATCGTCTGGTCCCGGGCAATAGCTTCTTGGAAGGAATAAGTTCATCGCTTGACGTCAGAGGCGCCCCAAAAGAGTAATGTCGCGGGGACCAGTCATTTTTTCTGTCACGTCCGAATGAGTCTCGATTGGTGCGTGTCCCGCCCCCCGCACAATAAAATGACTTCATGTCATATCTGTCTTGATAGAAAATCGAATAAATCAATATCTGGTGTCAGATACTACCAAGATATACCAAAGTATCAACCGCAGCAAACCTTGTACCCTGTTTTGTGATATAAAAGTTATGGTTGAACATCATGTAAACTCACAATATACGAGGATCATTAAATAAGTTTCCAGACTTTTTTCGTATGGCCACTTTTATTGATAGTACACACGTGAAACTCTAGTCGCCTTCGAAGTAATCTCCTCCGGATGCAATGCCCTTGTTGTACCGTTCCAACAACTTCTGGAAGGCCCTGTGGAAGTCCTCTTGTGTGAGCGTGTCAATGACCTTCGTCACAGCCTCTTTCATCTCATCAATTGTCTCATAACGACAGACTCTGAGCCTAGGGAATAACCAAAAGTCACAGGGAGCAAAGTTTGTACTATAGGGACATATTATCTTTTCTTTTTTTCATTTTCGAGGATAGTAGAATTTGTGCTTCATGGGATTTAAACAAGATTTGTTTTCATTGTCGCGGTCCATGTGAAGAATTGTGTGAACTTGTTTGTTTGTTTGTTTGTTTGTGTGTTTGTTGCGTTTCTTTTAAGTATGATTCACTAAAGTAACAGCTGACATCGTGTAACGGCCATGGTTCAAATAAGAATGGTATCAGTCGGTGAGGAGCCAACTGATGTCACGTGGCAGTTTGACGGTGGGTGAGGTTCTCATTGTTAAATATATTTGGAACTCCCTGTCCAAATCCATAGAAAAAGCATTTTTTATATTATATCTAAAGCCTCGAGTATTTCGGATCTTTTTTTTTTTACTGTTGGTCTTATATAATATCCAGGTGTTTTCGAGAATTTGGGATATTAGGGTTTCAAGTGATCATGTTTCGTTAAAATGATTTCTGACAGCGCTTTATTCGAATAAATAACAGATATCGTAAACAATATTTTTAAAGACCGTTCGTGGAGTAATGGTTACCGTCGTTTGAAATGGACACAGCGACACAAATTAAAATCCTGGACGAGACTCTCTGCATTTCGCATAGCTCTAATACCCTTGGGAAAGGTATGAATCCAGCTATGGATAAATAGTTGAGCAGACTGGGCTCAACCGGTTTAGGAGAAGGAAAAACTTTGGATTCAAACCTGTTAAACTCCGCTCAAAAATTGACCTTGTGTCACATCCTGCTCGTGCGAAAGGGTTGGGTAAAAAGATATATTCATGCTTTCTTCTTAGTTCATCAACCAAACATGCATTAAGCACTAATTTGCATAATATGTATTAAAAGTGCTACCCAAATATATACACAAAAAATTTGGTTTGGTTGAATTTTGTGGCACCATTGAAGGTTATTTAATGCCAAATCCAGTTTATACATATAAACAGTTCTATTTCAAACAATTCAGTATAGCATAAGTATACAGTTTAGTTCTATTTGAACCATAGATAGGACCCTTTCAGGTGCTACCACTCCGGACCAGAGTGAAACTGGAAGCGATGGCAATGAAGGGATACTCCGCATTCTCCAAACTCCAGCATTCTGGAGTTTCACTATCAGATTGTTTAATCTCATATCCAGGAGTCTTACTACTTTACAGAGATGCAGTCGGTATATTCTGCAGCCCCAGCCGACTAGGTCAACATAAATTTGTGTGTATATATATAGTCTGTCTGAAGTTATTATACAAATCAAATAAATATCGCTAACTCAAAAAATTCTGTGAAAATAAATCATAATTTTCAGGATCCAGTACAATGATTTGCTGGATCTTTAATTGCAGAGAAGCAGGTGATAGTTGTGTTGAGCGGATGGGAGGTGTGGGTGGCTTTTTTTAGTAAAATTAGACTTTGAGTAGGATCTATGTTACCGAGATTATTTTTCAGAAACCCATATATATATATATATATATATATATTATATTTTTGGTACATGAAAATTTATATAAACAAATGAATAATGAAATCATTGGTAAAAATAAAAAGAGGGGGAACTATTCTAAAACAATAAAATAGCAAGGGCCCTTTCGTCCGGCACTTGTCAAGCTTTGTCACCGGGAAAATATTTAAAAACGGAGTGTAAATTAAATAATTTGGATTGAGGAGACGAGGTGAAAAAAAAAAGAAAAATTCACTATTCACGAACATTCTTTTGGATGAGACAATATCTATATGCGCTGATTTTTTTGTATCGTGGTCCATCTATTATTGCCCTTCCTTTTCTTGAGGAAGTTTTTATTGAATTGATGGGTATTGCCACCAAGTCAGTGTCTTTTAGTTTTAATGAGATCATGTACCGCCAGATCGAGGACATTAGTATGGGTTCCCCTCTTGGCCCCATTCTGGCTAATATTTTTGTTGGGTTCCAAGAAAGACATCTGTTTGAGACGTTTCCTAAGCCCTTCATTTACTTACGTTATGTGGATGATACCTTTGTTTCCTTTAGATCACCTAACGATGCATTATTATTCTTTGATAAATTGAATAAGTTACACTCTTCTTTAACATGGAAGAGGAAAATAATGGTGAACTGCCATTTTTGGATGTGTTAGTTGAAAGACATTATTCTTCTTTCCTCACATCGGTTTATAGGAAACCTACATTTACTGGGCATTCTTTTGACCCTAGATCTAGGAAACTTAATTTAATCAGATGTCTTTTCTATAGAGCTTTAAATATCTGCAGTGATTGCAAGATTGAAGACGAACTTAAGGTTATCAAGAATATATTTATTAACAACGGGTATCCCGAGGACGTCATCGATGATAATATCAAGTTTACAGTACTAGGTTTAAAAATAAGAACAAAACCTTCGGCCCTCCAAAATGTCCTGTTTACTTTATACTTCCTTGGGTGGGTTCTGCTAGTCAGTCCTTTGCTGAGAGGATTGCCTCTTCTGAGTATCGCTGTTATCATGCTGTTAATTTAAGACCAATATTCACTACGAGGACAGCCTTTAATTCTACACACAAGGACAAGTTGCCTATCTTTAAACAAAGAATGTTGATATATGAATTTTTATGTCGATGTAGTTCGACATATATAGGCAGGACTTGTCAACGCCTCGAAGTGAGAATTAGACAGCATGTACCCAGAGTTTTTCTATGAAAAGGCCGACAAACATCCGGGCACTCTCAGGCAATGGATTCGGCTATTGGTGAGCATTTGCTTACCATAAATAGTTGCAGGACTAGCTATGAAGATGACTGCTTTTCTGTTCTGCATAGAACCAGAGACAAAATTCACCTTAAAGTCTTAGAGGCGATTTATATTGCTATAAATCGCCCCCCTCTGTGCAGACAGTTAAGCAGTCATATTTTAAATATTTTTGGGGAACTGTTGGAGAATTGGGTGACTTGAATTTTTTTTTTTCATCTCGTCTCCTCAATCCAATTATTTAATATATACATATATATATTAAAGAAAAATGAATAAAAATCCGATAGTATGTAAATTTAAAAATATAAAAGAACAAAATATTCAGAGGATGTATTCATTTACACATAATAACGTGGCCACGTTTAAAGTTTCATTTTTTTTCAAAGCATCTTCAGGTCGATGTTAGAATATTATGTTATAATGCATCATACGAATTTTTTTTCAAATGAAAAAAAAAATTCATCGTTCTATTATAATCAATAGCGTTCTGTTTCAAAATGCAAAATTAATTTTTTTTAAAAGAATTAAAAATTTTTAAAGATATAAATGTGTACTATGTGTACTTTCTGCCAATCTTAACGTGGAAAACATACAGACCCAAACACACCACAACAATAATTTTAGTGTCTTACGTTTTTCAAAATTATATATACATATATTTATGTTTGTGGTTCTATGCTAGTCACGGTACTTGAATGAGACTTTGATTCCATGACTACCGCATGCGTTCCCGGTTAGTTGAGTTATCAACTCCCCCTGTTTCCTCATTGGGGGAGGAGGCAATATATCTGGAATTTCTTCAAACAGGGTAATTCTTTGGAATAGTTGCCTCTGTGACAAGACAAGAAAAAACTCTCCGTCAACAATTTACAACTATTCATTAAAACACAACGGTGTATGGAAATGATTGCTTTTTGTTGTATCTGAGAGACAGACAAATGAGATGTCTGGATGGTGTAGTCTTTCTATTTAACTCAATTTTTCGGAGAGAGGCTTTTGCTTGTTCTTGGAGAGAATTCTTTTATTATTCTCTTGTCTTTGGTATGGGCATCGGATCTCTTCTCTCATCTAACCTGGAAAAAAATCGATTTTTTAAAGGATTCCCCTGGGAACAAACATTGAATTTCTTTCAAAATCAATAAATCTTTATGTTGTTATCAAAGGAAAATTATATTTTCTTTAATAAAAGAATACATCATACTCTCCATAAGATTTTAGCACCAGTGAATACTTCATATATATATATATATATATATATATATATATGTGTGTGTGTGTGTGTGTGTGTGTGTGTGTGTGTGTGTGTGTGTGTGTGTGTGTGTGTGTGTGTGTGTGTATACTTGATTTGCTGATCAAATAGGCAAGAAACTGACACTCACAAGTACTGTTGATTTTGAGTCAAGGCTATCTTTAAATATACGTGCTATATCACCGATATTGAGCAATCTTTATTAATAAATAAAAGAAACTACATTATATATATATATATGTATATATACATATATATATATACTTGAATAGTTCTATCTTCGATATATATGTGGGGTTACGGATAAAGAGAAAGAGATAAAGAGTGAGAGAGAGAGGCAGAAGCTATAAGAGCAATAAGGGAAAGTGAACAGAAGTTAAACCCGAAATCCAAGCCATTTTAGCAGCAAGCTAACGCCCAAGTTAAAAATAGAAATGTATCAGCAGCAGTACGACCTGACGGGCGGTAATTGGCTGAAACAAACTCAAACGGGATGCCGATAAAGTGGGCGTCAAATATAAAACAGGGGAAGAATATCAGTTCCAGACAGACTGCGATGATGTAAAGACGTGCCGAAATATGAACTCCCCAGATGACACCTCAAGTAAAGACAACCAAACTGTCTCACCGAAACAGATAAGTCCCACATATTGAAAATCTCTTTCATGAACTTTCATATTCAGCCATATGGTTTACACACACCATTCCCCAGTTTGATACACTTGTCTATAAAATGTTGCATGTACCACTCCATACAAAAGAAACCATCTAGTCGATAGAACATTCCGTCTTTCTTGTTGTTATGAGTATTTTGTTTTCTTTTGGATATAAATGTTTTGGTTCCTATCATAATTTTGGGTCGTATTAGTCTTCTTCATTTCTCAAAGACCGGGGTCCAGCCGAATGGATATCTGCCTTCATTTTTCTTTGTTTTCTTTTCTTTCTTTTTTTTTTTTTTCTCTGGGGCACTTTAGGAACTCGCACGTGGGAGTCTCAAAACGGTGTTTGTTTTCCCAACGTTTAAAGAATTCTCTGACCTCGTAACAAGACAGACAGACAGACAGACAGAAAGGCAGAGAGGCAGAGATTTGAGTATTGATTCTATTTTTAAGATATCTCTAGGAGTCCACACGGTGTAATAGCTAACGTGCAGGACTGCAACTTCGAAGTAAGCGAGTTCGAGCTCCAGTCGCTGCATTATGTTCCCTTTCTGTCTACTACCCATGGAAAAGGCATGAACTCCTCTTATTGAATAGTACCACCACCGTTCTTCTAGAAGGATGGCTTTGGCATGTACTCCATTTTGTTTACGTAGAGGCCAATACCTCCTGCCGCTCGCTTCAGGCAATGAAGTTGGGATTCTACTTGAACTGTTGTATTTGTGCGAAGCGTTCAATCATCTGCGGAGTCTGCGTCTGTCATAGTTTCTGCAGGATATCCCCTGTTTCTTGTCTTTTTTATGTGCAACCTTTTTCTTTTATTACATATATTCACGATCTAAGTTCGTATTCTAGGCAGAGTATAAACTAGTGTGGTGCTAATGTATCTCCTTGTAAGACTCCAGCGACAATGTCGAAGAAGACAATATCTCCATCAGGTGAGCGAAACATTACTTTCGTGTTTTTGTAAAGCATTATTATAGCAATAACAATTTCTTTGAGGAAACCATAAGCTAGTGGTATTTCTTCCATTTTTCCTCTGTGTATGGACTCAAATGCCCTGACAAAATCTACGAAAAGTAGTGTTGCCTCGAAATTCTTTGCACGTTCTCCTTCAATGATACGTCGGATAGTCAAAATTTGTGAGGTGTAACGATTTTGTCGAAAGCTGTTTTGATTTTTCTTAAGAATTTTCTCAATTTCAGGTTGGATACGACTGAAAAACAGAATATTATAAACCTTAGCCGCTATATAAGTAAGTGTTCGGTAGTTCTTGGTGATTCCGAGGTCACCTTTTTGGAAGAAAGTGAGAGAGAGGGTGTAACCTTCTGTCCAATTCTCGGCTGTCCTTTATTTATACACGGGGTTACATAATCGAAGAAGTATGTCGTCAGATTTTCTTGTCTTCCATACTTCGAAGCCAGCAGCTTTTCTGATTTAAAATTTTTAGTGCTGCTTCAAACTATATATATATATATATATAGATGTATATATATATATATATTGTTGTTGTTGTTTATATATGTTTAGCTTATATGTTTATATGTGAACTGTAGCAGAAAGAAACTTGAATTTTTGTTTGGCGCGTAATTTAATTTGACCGTTAGAGTTGCCGAACATTTTCACCCAATCAGGATGACCTGTCCTATTCAGCCCGAACCATATTTTCTAGCAGCACCAAAAATTGAAGAAAGCCCGCGAATCTCTCGCTCTCCTTCAGAAATCTTCAACGAGAACGGGCGTCTTAACGTCTGTTCCTGAATAGCAGTAGCAGCATCAACCATTATGAGGAGAGCCATCTAGTCTATGGACCCCTTGGGTCTATTCTTCTAGACCAAGGGATCCTAGTTAAAAACAAATTAGAAGTTACACTCTAACTACTTCCTACCTTCTTTCCTTACTACGAGACCTCGCAGCATACCAGTGTAAACCCCTTTACTTCATGCTGACATTAAAACCTTCCTTCAAAACCTAACGACGTCTTCGTTCTTCTCCACCACCTTTATTTTCCATCAAAATTTAGCGAGGGGATAACTACCAACAAAATACCAACGCAACCAACGTAATACCAACATAACCAACGTAAAAACCAACTTAAACCTTAAACCAAAAACCAAATAATAATAATAATGATAATAATAATAATAATAATAATAATATCCCCATCGCTATAAATGGCGACTTTCCGACTTGTGAGAACACGCAACCACATATAAAAACAAATTAAATATACCACTACAAAATGGAAATTAAATATCAGAACACAATATCTCCTCCTACAGAACCAAAATTCAGTAGTAAATAAAAGTCAAAACGAAGAAGAAGCATTTGAACTCAGGAGCCAACTGGAAGAAATATATCAATATTGATCAGTATGTTTTTAAGTCCTATCAATTTAAAATGCTGAATTTTACAAAATGTTATGCTGTATTTTGTTTGTGAAATAATGCTTAAACTATGCGTTTTAAATGTAAAGACACGCTTACTCGACTATAAAGCCAAATTGATGTTAGTCTTTCCAAATGTCAGCGAACAAGGCAGAGTGTTTTTGAATCTCTTCTATAATATAATTTAAAAATTCGTAAAGAAAACCCTAACAGTAGTTTAGAAGAAAAAGAAAAAGCCTAAAACACCTAATGCTACCACAGCCCCCACCACCAAGAAAAAGGGAAAAAAAAAAAATTTTTGTAAGCTCTATAATTCCTGAAGCCTGCTAGGTTCCCAACTGTAGTATAAAAAATAAATAAATAAATAAAAAGCCTAGGAAAAGTCCCAATACAGCAAAAAAAAAAAAGCAAAGCAAAAGTCAGTACCAGTGAAAGTCAGACGAAAGTACCTTAATCTTGGACTTTAAGTAAGTTAAAACTTAAGAAAACTTAAACCAAAATTACCCCCTTTTTTTTTTTTTTTTTTTGCGTACACATAGGAAGCAGCATGATGTACGTAAAGGTATTTGAATAAACCCATGGACGACCAAACTCAATACCTAAACGCGTCCTGGACGTGAGTTTGACGACTTTACGCTCAGGATCGTTAGTTCGATCGGGGAACTACTGCTGCTCCTCTATAAGAGTGGCTTCTATAGAAGAGAATAAAACAGCCATCGAAAGATAACCATGACCCACACTCAAACCACATACACAAACCGCATCGCTCTTCGCGCGGGTAAAAAAGGGGCGCGTCCTGCTGAGGTTGGAGCCCTGGCCTCAGTGTTCGAAAAATCAGCTACAGAGCTCAAACAATCAAAACTACTAAAATGCAAGCAAACACTACAAATAGCCACATTTAACGTAAGAACATTAAATAGAATAGGACAACTCCCAGAGCTAATCGCATCGGCCGAAGAACATAAGATAGACATAATATGCATACAAGAACACAGATACACGCACACCGAAGATATCAAATATCACGAAACTGGCAATGGCTGGTCGCTCGCCACTGTATCCGCATGGAAAAACTCTATCAACGCCGCAGTAGGAGGGGTAGGATTACTTATAGGACCTAGAGCATTAAAAACGTTTAATAGCGTTGAGAAAATACAACCTAGAATGATGGCAGCTACATTTAACGGAAACCCCAGAGCAACAATCATCTCATGCTACAGCCCCACCAATGTTAGTGAAGAAACTGAACTAGTCACCTTCTACGATGAGTTATCCTCATTAGTGCGTAGCATCCCGAAACACAACATGTTAGTCATTGGCGGAGACATGAATGCCCAAATCGGGAAAAACGGAAACAACAAATACAGCCTCCACAACACGTCAAATAGGAATGGGCAACATCTAACAGATTTCATGATAGAAAATAGATTAGCATGCCTCAATACAAACTACCAAAAAAGAGAGGGCAAACTATGGACATACACGTACGCAAACAATACTAAAGCTCAGATAGACTACGTCCTTATAAACAAGAAATGGAAAAATAGTGCATTGAATTGCGAGGCATACTCCTCTTTTGAGGGTGTGTCCACCGATCACCGAATAGTCACGGCGAAAATACGGTTAGGCCTACGAAAAACGCCAAACGAACAGCGACCACCAAACACTATGACTGGGCCCTATTAAACAACAAAGATATAAGAGATAAATACGTATTAGAATTAAGAAACAGATTCGAAACACTACAAGAAAAGACGGAAAAAAGTACACCAAACGACGAATATGAAAATTTCGTCAATGCACACCTCGAGGCAGCAGCAAAATACATTCCAACAAAAATTAAAACTAAATATAGAGTCCCATGGGAAACTTTAGCGGTGAGAGAAAAACGTGCACTAGTGAAAACAGCCTCCAAAAACTATCGAAAAAACCCAACAAACACAAATGCCTTAAAACTAAAAACGGCACAATATCAATTAGCAGGCATATATATAAAGGAACAGACAGAATACATTCAAAATCAGATAGATAAGATTAGAGACTCGGTGGAAGATAGACAATCTAGAATAGCCCGGCAAACAATAAACGATGTGAGCAGAAGAAAGAACACAGCCAAAGCAAAACTTAAAGCAGCAAACCAACAAGAAAGAATAAAACTGTGGAAACAGCACTTCGAAAACTTACTTGGAAACCCACCGAAAATAACACATGAACCAATCACCAGAATAATTAGCAAACAATTAGACATTAAACTAGGACCGTTCACACAAGAAGAACTCGACTCGGTTCTCTGAAAAAATTAAAAATAGGAAAGCTGCAGGGCTGGACGAAATTCCCCCGGAAGTATGGAAGACCAGACAATTCGACGACATACTGCTCCGACACTGCAACGCAGTATACAATCAAAATCCGATAGATAGATGGATGAAGGGATGCATACTCCCCTTCCCTAAAAAGGGGGACCTCGGATTAGCCAAAAACTACCGAGGCATAACACTTACATCCATAGCTGCCAAAATCTACAATGCCCTACTACGAAACCGAATAGAACCCAAAATCGACAACATACTTAGAAAAAAACAAAATGGCTTCCGAAGAAATAGATCCACGACCTCACAAATATTAACCATCCGCAGAATCCTTGAAGGTGTACGGGCAAAGAACCTACAAGCGACATTAATATTTGTCGACTTTACCAAGGCTTTCGATTCCATTCACAGAGGAACGATGGAACAAATCCTACTAGCGTACGGCATACCTAAAGAAACCGTAGCGGCAATAACGATTCTCTATAGAAACACTAAAGTAAAAGTACGATCACCGGATGGAGACACAGAATACTTTGACATTGTAGCAGGAGTACTACAAGGGGACACGCTGGCCCCGTACCTCTTTATCATTTGTCTAGACTACGTACTTAGAACATCGATTGACAAAATCAAAGAGAATGGCTTCGAACTAACGAAGAAAAGAAGCAGAAGGTACCCCGCAACAACAATTACCGACGCCGACTACGCCGATGACATAGCGATACTGGCAAATACACCTGACCAAGCCGAAACACTTCTGCATAGTTTGGAACGAGCAGCAGCAAACATAGGCCTCTATGTTAATGCACACAAAACGGAATATATGTGCTATAACCAAACGGAGGACATCTCCACTCTAGAAGGAACCCCTCTTAAACTAGTAGACAAATTCACGTACCTAGGAAGCAGCGTCGAATCAACCGAAAAGGACATCGAAACGAGGCTAACGAAAGCATGGACAGCTATCAATAGGCTATCGATTATATGGAAATCAGACCTAACCGATAAAATGAAACGCAGTTTCTTCCTGGCAGCGGTCACATCGATACTGCTATATGGATGCACTACATGGACGCTAACAAAACGGCTAGATGGCAATTACACAAGAATGCTGCGTGCAATCCTGAACAAGTCCTGGCAGCAACACCCCACAAGACACCAACTGTACGGCCACCTACCCCCTATCACGAAAACTATTCAAGTTAGACGAACCAGACATGCAGGACACTGCTGGAGAAGCAGAGATGAACTCATAAGAGATGTACTCTTATGGATCCCCACACATGGCCGCGCAAAAGCAGGACGACCAGCACGAACGTACATTCAGCAGCTATGTGAGGATACGGGATGTTGTCCTGAAGACCTACCTAGGGCGATGAACGATAGGGAGGAGTGGCGAGAGAGGGTCAGGGATATCCGTGCTACCAGCGCGATATGATGATGATGACAGAACCAAACTTTTAGAACAACTAATAAAAATGACAAGCATCATATTTTAAGATATAGGAAGCACATTGCTAACTGATATTTCTACTTATATATATATATAGTCATCCACAGACAGAATGTTTCGTTGTATCACAACTCTTCAGTGTGACTAGACACGCGAGGTGCTCGAAGCAGGGATCGAAATCCGACTGACTTTTACGCTAACCGAAAATTCTACTGCACTGCTACGAAGCAATTCAGCGTAAGAAAAGGGATTTTAACACATATGTATCACTTTTGTTTTGTTTACGGCTACCAAGAGCTCAATTCATTAGAGGAGCTTTGCATTACGCGAATGGCAACAGCTAATTCCCTTGCCAGAGAGCTCAAACCCCTTGGGGTGGGGGAACCTGTGAGCTGAGCTAAATTTTCTACCATCATCGTTTGTATTCACTTTGCACCAACGACCATTGGAGAAAATGCGCATATATCTATTCTCCCTATAGCTATTAATGAAATAGTTGAGCAGACTTTTAAAACTTGTTCTTATAATTTGTGACATTAGATTTTCCAAGCTATTTGGATGAGACAGTCTGGTGAAGAAGCTTCTTTGAACGGCTCAAAATGCCGAAATACTTGAACCCTTCCGCAAATGAGTAAGCCTCTCCCTCATCAAAAGTAGTTTCCTGGATATGACACTAAAGTACATCTGGTGGTGAGGCTTCAGTTCAAGAGCTTAAGAAAATATGGTTTACGCTTTCATTGACATTATTCCCACGTCCACTCTGACTCGGAGCGGTGACACCTGTCAGGATCCCGTCTATGAGTTAAATAGAACTGTTTAATCATTTACTAAGGATCAGTAGTTGTATTCAAAAAATTTTGTGACTGTTGGCCCGGGAGACCTGGGTTCAATCCCAGGTCGAGTCATACCAAAGACTTTAAAAATGGTACTTGATACCACCTTGCTTAACACTCAGCATTATAAGGTACGGTTCAAGGGTAAAGTGGAGCAATCCTGGGAATGGAGTAGCGCCCTCCCCTACACCTTGGTGTAGTAGCTATCGAAAAGGGAGCCTTCGGGTCACCCTCGACTATGGTCGCTAACTTTATAGATCTGAATTCTTGTTTACATTTATTTATTTATTTATTTATTTTACTAATAAATTTCTTTATCTATTAATTTCATTTCGTTTGTTTACTTTTTTATTTTACTCTTTATTTTCTTATTTCTTTTTTTATTTTGATTTATTTTTATTTATTTGTATCAAGAGGCGCGCTTAATGTAACAGTTATGATCGTTGGAAATGGATACTGTGACTCAAGATCAAATCCTAAACGAGTTTCACGTCGCACCAATATTCTTGGGAAAGACATGAATCCATTTTTTCTTCTCTCAGACTGGGCAACCACTCTAGAAGAAGGAAAAGTCTTAATTCAAATCACGTGTACTCTGCATAAAAAAAATGACCTTGTATCACACCCTGTACGTAGCAGAGGGGTCACTTTGATACATATTTGTATCTAATTGATTCTATATTTATTTTTGATAATAGATTTTATTGAATCATTTTATTGTTTTCACAAAATCTGGACGGTATATTTCTTTGGTTGTAAGACTGATTGCTAGTACTTTTACTGGAAGCGGAAACCGCTTCATAAATTTGGTTTAGGGCAGCTAAATGGCTAGCTGTGGACCCTGATCCCTAGAAAGTAAATAGGACGCATTACTTTCGGAGTGTTCCTCGTGCGTATTAAAAAAAAAAAAGAAACCTCTCTTGCGCCACCACCGCCATTTTGCGCCACCGCGTTTGTGTTGTTGAGTGCTGGGTCGTCGGCCATTAATGAAAGTCATGTCAGAAAATATCAAATAAGATCAGAGGCGAGTGTAAAATTGGCGCCGCATCTGCCCCCTAGCGCCAAACTCACACACTAGACATCAAATACGCGCCCGGTGCTTAGCAAGCAATGCATTAAACTGGCGTAAATTCTTCAAGTGTACATATTTCGCTTGGATTTTTACCAGCTTCAAAAGTAACAGGATAGCTTCTCTGGCGAAGATGACAGGGTGGGGTGGGTGTTGATAAGGGACTAGGGGGGGGGCTACGTGATACCACGTGATATCCCGGATTGCAGATTTGTTGAGGCCATCGTTACTACTTTAACTTACTCTCTGGTTCGGTGTATTGCGTGTGCGTATATGTGTGTGTGTGTGTGCGTGTGTGTGTGTGTAACTCTGTGTATGCTTTCATGGGCTGCGTGTGTACGAGTGTGTGCGTATTTACTGGAATGTATGTGTAGAGTGCATTGATTCGTGTATGAATGTGTGTGGGCAGGTATCATTATGCGCAGTCTTGTGTGTGTGTGTGTGTGTGTGATAGACAGACAGCGTACGTTACGTGTAATTTGAAGTGGAGTACAGCTGGCTTAAATTCAGTGTTTTCTTTCTTTTAGACTGGCTGCCTAACCATGGCTAAAGAACACATTCTGCCCTACTATTTACCCATACAAGAGCATTAGTGCAAAGCGAAAAGCAAAGCCTCATCTGGAATTTGAACTCGGGTCGCCGATTCCATTTCCTATGACGATAACCGTTATGCTTAGTACGCACCTCTATTCGTATGTATATGTATGAATGCATGAAGTCACCCCCTTCTCTCTCTCTCTCTCTCTCTCTCTCTCTCTCTCTCGTGTGTGTGTGTGTTTGTATGTAAAAATGTGCGTGCATTGCGCGTATGTTTTCATGCGTGTGTACGAATAGATGTGTGCGTATTTGTGTGTATGTGTGTGCTAGAATGTATGTGTAGTGCGCATTCATTCGTGTGTGTATGTATGTGTGAGCAGTCACGCGTGCGTGCGTGTGTGTGTGTGTGTGTGTGTGTGTGTGTGTGTGTGTGTGTGTGTGTGTGTGTGTGTGTGTGTGTGTTGTTGCCAAGGAACTAAATGCAGGACAATAATCCATGCATACGCAACAGGAAGTGAGCAGCGGTCTCCGTGAGTCGGCATGTCACGTAACTGGCTTTACATGCATTTTTCTAACCACGTTCACATCAAATTCCAGCACCAATCTCAGTTCCACCTAAACGATGTTTTAGTTCCACCTAAACGATGTTTTCACATCAAATTCAGTCCATTCTGCTGGGGATGTAAAACATACCAACTGCATCTCTGCAAAGGGGATAATATCTCCCCCCACCTGACGAGTGTCTTGGATATGATACTAAGCCATCCAATGGTGAGGCTCCTGCCCAGAAGCTTTGGGAAATGTGGAGTGCCCTTTCATTGCCATTACTCCAAAGTCAACTCTGACCTGGAGAGGTAGTACCGGTTAGGGTTCCATCTATGGTTCATATAGTACTTGTGTCCTGGGTATGACACTAAACTGCATCTGATGGTGAGGCTCTTGTTCTGGAGCTTTGGAGGATGTAGAGTAAAGAGTTAGGGTCTCATATTTCATCATTTTCTAAACTAATTACTATTTAATTGTGTGCAAACAAATAAAAATGATGTTACCAACAAACTATTCGTTTATAAATCATATGTATTTAATACATACATGTATAAACAAGATTTGGCATTAAATAACCTACCAGGGTTGACATGCCATAAAACACAACTAACCAACAATTTAAAAATCTACTAAAAATCAATTAAATGAACGCATTAAGAATTAAGTTCTCACCTGTGGGTCAAAGAGAAATATTTAATCATTTTCTATACTTGAAACCATTTATCTCGATGGAGAGATTGATAGATAGGAATAAACTGAGATAAACCAATAGATATTAACACACACACACACACACACACACATATATATACACACACACATATATATATATATATATATATATATATATACATATTCCAGTGAATGCCATTTCTATAAATGAAAAGAATAAAAAAATAAAACATCAAAGATAGAATTTTGACTTGCTTCTACATATGCTGTTAAAATTTGAGAACATTCGAACGAGAAATGCTCAAGTTATTAGATAACAAACTAATGTCAATTTTCCTGAAACAGCAAGTACATTTCAAATATTAGTTATTTAAAACTCTCGATATCTTTATGTTGTCTGATGAAGTTATATTGTTTGATTAAAAATGTCATCGGGTTTTGAAAAGAAATATATTTTTTTTTTGTTTGAGTGAGTAATTCTTCGGAGATTTATTGATTTAAACATTTTTATTGTTTGTCCTAACAAAGCAATAATGCTATGCAATTTGTATCTTCAGCTTCAAGAACTATCGAAAACTGAATTAGTAATTTTAGAATAATTGTGAATAATTATTTTTGAAAGATTATTTGTTAATTCTTTTTCCTTTTGGACATTTAAATTCTGAATAATTACTTTTATCTTGCCATAAAATGGTTTCCTAACGTTTACTATTAGAAAATTCCTCTTTCCTCGTAAAAAACAATTAAACAAGAACCGCTATGTTAACGGAGGTTTCGATAAAGTAAAACTGACAATTTGACCAGTGCCTCACCCTGAAAAATCACTTTCCTCACCCCCGGATGTTAATACAAACTTGTTCGGGGGGCTTTTTTTTACAGCATAAACGATTTTAACTCACTTCACCCACCCCCATTTGTAGCCCCCCCACCCCACCTCTGAAATTTATTGATGAAGCCTCCCACACACACACACACAAACACGCTCTCGCAAAACTCTGGTGACGCGTCTCACGAGTTTACGTAATCCTAGACGATCAGAGGAGACAATGGGTTCCCGTTATAACAACTATTCATAATGACATTAGAACTTATGTTTAACAGTTGGTAAAGGTTTCTAAACAGCATGTCAGGATTGTTTTCGTTATACGAGAATTTGGAAGATCAAACAATGAACTTCATCGCGCGCGCTGACCCCATGAAATTATCATTCAGTTGTAATTTGAACAGGCAATTGCTTTATTCGCTTAGTGGATTCTAAGGGTATTGTTGCTTTCATTATGCTGCCGTTTATAGTTGCATCAATAAATAATCAAAATTGAGTAATATATACATATGAACGCAAACACACATTCAGACAAAACATTGGTATACGAGGTGCATACGATAAGTTTCCAGACTTTTTTCGTATGGGCACTTTTATTGATAGTACACACATGAAACTCTAGTCCCCTTCGAAGTAATCACCTCCGGTTGCAATGCATTTGTTGTACCGTTCCAACAACTTCTGGAAAGCCCCATGGAAGTCCTCTTGTGTAAGCGTGTCAATGACCTTTCATCTCCACGATTGTCTCGTAACGACAGCCTCTGAACTTAGGGAATAACCAAATGTCACAGGGGGCGAGGTCTGGACTATAGGGAGGCTGAGGAACTGTCTTGATGCCCATCTTGGTCAAATAGTCTGTGACAAGGATGGAGTTGTAGACTGGTGCATTGTCCTGGTAGAAATGCCACTGACCCGATTTGAAGAGTGCTGGCCTCTTCCGACAGAATCTCTTCCTGAACTCCCTTAAAACCTCAACATGCTAACCCTAACCCTAACCTTTTGGCCAATCAACTCTGGTCTATTGGCTTCCTTACTCCTCGCACACCTCTCATCATCCCTCAAAGACTCCCTGCCTTCCTCGAATCTCTTATGCCACTCAAAACTGATGCTCGATACATGCAAGATGCTCCAAAAGCAGTCTGAAGCATTCCATACGTTTCTGCGGCATTTTTTCCAAGTTTAAAACACAATTTTATTGCATATCGTTCTTCTAAAGTGTCAAATTGCATTTTTGAAATTCACCAGCTGTGGCAATCAGGCTTTAGTAGGGTGTATCCCAATTCCTAGTGTAGCTGTTCATTTAAACCTGAAATCACAAAAATTGGTCAGATATCTCATAAGATGTATAGCAATAACAGTGAATTTTCAAGAGTCTACGACAATTTTAAATACCCATACAAAAAAGTCTAGAAACTTATCGTATGCACCTCGTATATATATATATATATATATATATATGTGTGTGTGTGTGTGTGTGTGTGTGTGTATGGGGGGTATGTATATATATATATAGCTGAGCAAACACACACATACACACGCACACATACATATATGTGCGTGTGTGTGTGTTTAATCAGCTTAATGCTGAATGTTATCTAGTACAAAAATAAATGATATATGTGTGTGTGTATGTGTGTGTGTATGGGAGCGTTGCATTGAGAACGTTACTCTGTGTGTGTGTGTGTGTGTGTGTGTGTGTGTGTGTGTGTGTGTGTGTGTGTGTGTGTGTGTCACTACAAACATAAGTGTGCTTGCGTGTAGGTTCCACTGTGTGGTTTATGTGCGCGTATGGTACTGAGAACATTGGTGTGCTTGTGCGTATATCACAACGTGTGTTCATGCACGTTAATATATATGTATGTGTGTGTATGTGACACAGAACATTAGTGTGCTTGCGTAAATGCTACTCTATCTCTGTATGTGAGTGTGTGTGTGTATGTGTGTCTATTTGTATATATATCAACACAAACATGAGTGCGCTTGCCCGTATGCTACATCGTGTGGATGGCACATAGAACATTGGTGTACTTGTGCGCATGCTAGACTCTGTATGTGTGTGTGTGTGTGTGTGTGTGTGTGTGTTTATGCACTCTTTCGAGGAAGTCTATCTCATGACATACTCGGCTGCTTCAAAGTTATTCAGTTCAGATGACAAGTCGTTATGTTCCCATGATGAAATGAACTTGAAAGGCGGTGGTGCGCATGCGCGGCGGTGCATGTGCACGCGTTCGTCGTCGTCGTTGTCGACGTCTCTGCGAGTCGAGTGATGTAAAATGCGTGTATCCGAGTAAGAAGAAAAAATAAATATAAAGAAAACGAAATTTTAAAGAAAGAGTGGTGTTTGTCAGGTCGTAGGCGGCGGCGGTGGGAACCGAGCACCCACAGAGGGAGAGTGAGATGGGGGAAGGAGCTGAAAACCCTGACGAAGAGGAAAAGAAGCAAAAGAATATTTAAATAAAGAAATAGAAATAAAACGAAATAAAAATTAAATAAAAATAAAAGAAATGTTCTCGCTAAAAACTTCATCCCAGTTCTTTTGCACCTGAAAAATAAAGTTTGCGACGTTAGCATTTTTAGCATCAGCCGTCCTCCTGGTAGCAGTCGGCGACTTATCTGACTGTGGCTTGGTACGTTGGTCTAAGAATCCCTTCTTTTATTGGCAAAATGGCGAACATTGAAGTTTGCTTGTTATATATATATAAGATACCTGACGATGTAGATTCTTTTTATATATGGCCATAGAACTTGACCTTCCGAAATCATCTACGATAAGTTCGGATATCGGAAAATGTCAGTCCTTAAAATAAGTGTCTGAAAAACAAATAATGTGACCCCACGTTATTGGAGGAGAGTATTTGTGTGCTCGTGCACCGATGGAACGGGTCAATCCGTAGAGATTTATAAAAGGAAAATAAAAAATAGAATAAAGTAAATTAAAAAAGTGTAGCAGTTCCCAAAGGCCCACTGACAGGAAATAGGAGCGACGCATACATTAAGAAAGGGCTTTCCGGGCGCTAAAGAGAAGTTCTGCATCACTTCAGACTCATTCTTGATATTGAACGAGCTTCCTCCTCTTAACTGCTGGCAGGTAGCGCTCGTGTTCGCCAAAGTTTTGGTCTTGGGGAGGGGAGGTTGAGTCTCCTCTTGCAACAGCTTCTATTGAAGACACCTATTAAATAAAGCTTCAACTTCATAAACCCACCAAAAATAACTCTAAATATTCTTTAATTCCTTGTCCGGGAGACGCGGTCTTTTCCACTGGTTTCAGGGAGAATTTCCCTGTCCACAGAATGCTCGTTAAACCCTGAAATAAAGTTTTGAGTTAAAAAAAAATATCTTCGTCTCTTTCCTTCCTTCCTTAAATTCTCTTGCAACCTTCCACAGACAAAGAACACAAGTGAAATGGGGCAAGAAGAAGAATGAATGGGATCAGATACGATAAACACCAAACCACCAACAACAACCTAAGAAAACAAAATAACTATACCCGACCAAGCCTTCTAATGCCTTATAAATCAATGACGACCACGTGAGAAAACTGTACAAGTAAAAGATGCACAGTATATTATTTGTATCGTTAAATATTGGTTGGAGGATCATTAAATAAGTTTCCAGACTTTTTTTCGTATGAGCACTTTTATTGATAGTACACACATGAAACTCTATTCCCCTTCGAAGTAATCTCCTCCGGCTGCAATGCACTTGTTGTACCATTCCAACAACTTCTGGAAGGCCCCATGGAGGTCCTCTTGTGTGAGCATGTCAATGACCTTCGTCACAGCCTCTTTCATGGAGTTGTAGACTGGTGCATTGTCCTGGTAGAAATGCCACTGATCCGATTTGAAGAGTGCTGGCCTCTTCCGACAGAATCTCTTCCTGAACTCCCTTAAAACCTCAACATACTAACCCTAACCGTAACCTTTTGGCCAATCAACTCTGGTCTATTGACTTCCTTACTCCTCCCACACCTCTCATCACCCCTCACAAACTCTCTGCCTTCCTTGAACCTCTTATGCCACTCAAAAACTGATGCTCGATTCATGCAAGATGCTCCAAAAGCAGTCTGAAGCATTCCATACGTTTCTGCGGCATTTTTTCCAAGTTTAAAACACAATTTTATTGCATATCGTTCTTCTAAAGTGTCAGATTGCATTTTTGAAATTCACCAGCAGTGACAATCAAGTTTTAGTAGGGTGTATTCCAATTGCTGCTGTAGCTATTCATTTGAACCTGAAATCATAAAAATTGGTCAGTCATCTCATAAGATGTATAGTAATAACATAGTGAATTTTCAAGAGTCTACGACAATTCTAAATGCCTGTACAAAAAAAGTCTGGAAACTTATTGAATGCACCACGTATGTGTGTGTGTGTGTGTGTGTGTGTGTGTGTGTGTGTGTGTGTGTGTGTGTGTGTGAACAGGTTTCTTGTACAACACCATGGTGAAATAATTTGTAAAATTGTGAACATGGCTTTAATAAGGATTAGAATCGATTAAAACATATGTAGAACTTGGACGCCTTTCGACCAACACTTCTTCAATTGCAAATCGTCGGTAAAATGAAGGCAATGGGGTTTTAAAAAGAAAAGGATCTTAAAATTAAGAAGAGACAAGAAGAAGAAATTCATTGTACTTCCGATCAAATGACTCCCTGAATATTTCGAATTTGTGTTTCTTTCTGTCTACACAGAGTCGGATGTTGTATATTAATCCCAACAGCTTCTATGTTGAGGTGGTGCTTAGTCCGAGCCCTATCCATATCAGAAAAGAACTCATTGATGACTTGACATGCATTTAAATTCAGGAAGAGCTCTCCAATAGCAAACTCATACATCTATGAATGCCTGACGGATGTTATTGGTGCATGGTTACGAATAGAATCCGGATCATCTTGGGCAAGATAATAAAATCATCTGTTTCCTAGGAATAGCCAACCCTCGGACGAGAGAGGGGAATGGAATTTGTGAATGCCACTTGTCAAGTACAGATTGTTCGTTCACTGTATCTTGTGTTGTAAAACCTATTTTCTAATCAAACTACTTAATGTGTTTTTCTTCTTTCTCTGTTAACACGAATATACGAATAACAACAGTAATCCTCGACTCTAATCGTTTAATTGTTTTACGCACATAGCGCTGCACTGACATTTGAAGCGATAAATAACAAAGCTTTGTTGGAGCTTAAACAACAGTATATTATTCAAACTGAAAGAAACAGACTTCGTGCCCATCTCCATCATTTCAAAAAATATTCTCCGGAAAATGGAGAAGTATTAAAGGGCTACGATTTAAAAAAATCTTTACAAATACCAATAGTTTCATCTAAGGATATATTCGTAAACAGACAAGAAAAATCAAACCAAATAAGATGATCAGTGTCTATGGAACGATGTAATTTACGCATATATATATATATATATATATATATATATATATATATATATATATGTGTGTGTGTGTGTGTGTGTGTATATATATATATATATATATATATATATACATATATATATATATATGGGGGGGGTTAACGAAATGGTTCTCATCAAAGGAATGAAATTGATGATCTAAGTTCAAATCCTAGACGAAGCTGTTTGCGTTTCCTTTGGCGTTTATGACCTGGAGAAAAGGATGAATCCACCTGTTCTCGACATTCACAGATTTAGATAAATAGTAAGGCCGACTGAATTCGTTAGCCCATCAAAGGCAACTGGTTTTGAAGAAAAACACTGGATTCGAACTTGCAGTATAGCTAAAAAAATTGATCTTATGTCACATCCTACTCGGGACAGAAGGTCAGGTAAACGTGCACACACACACACACAGACATACATATACATATATACATGTGTATGTGTGTGTGTATACACACACACACACACACATACATATATATATGTATGTATATATATGTATGTATGTATATATATGTATATATATATTTTATGTATATATATATATATATAGTGGAAAAGACAAAAAAATTTCAGCTCTACAGCCAACAAAGCCTTCATCAGATGATTCTAAAGCCAGGCATGGTTTCGGGGCTAAAGCATCATTACCACTAAGCTAGAGCGCATCCTTCAGTATCTTACAATGCCATCAAACTTTCTTGGTTTTCTGTCACATCGTGGAAACATCAGATCAAATTAAATCCTCTTCATAACACCCGTTATTCACAACTTTTCAATAACGAAACGTTAATTCTATTATTCAAATTATTTATTTATATACTTATTGTTTATATATATTCATTTATTGATTGATTGATTGATTGATTTAACTCTCTACGTATTTATTTATTTATTCATTATTTACAAAATCCTTTTATTCACTTACTGATTAATTGATTAATTTATTTATCTAATGGCATAAGACATTAGCATAATGGTTAGTGTGTTCACCTATGACTCGGGAGACCTAGGTTCAATCCCAGGTCGAGTCATACCAAAGACTTAAAAAGATGGTACTTGATGCCTACTTGCTTAACACTCAGCATTATAAGGTAAGGTTTAAGTGTAAAGTGGAGCAATCCAGGGAAAGGAGTAGCGTCCTCCCCTACACCTTGGTGTAGTAGCTTTCGAAAAGTGAGCCTTCGGGTCACCCACGACTAAGGTCGCCAACTTTATTTATCTTATTGTTAACCTTTCATTTTCTCCATTATTAGTTTTTTAATCTATTCATTCATTTATCTATTTACTTATCACGTTTTTCTTTCTTTTTATCTTTATTTATTTATTAACTTACTTACTAAATTATTTATTCATTTATCTAATTAGTCAGTCAGTCAATTATTTTCTCATTTATGTATTCATTTATTTTTCTACTTTTTAATTCACTCGTTTATTCATTTATTTATTTATTTACTTACCCGTTTTTAGTAGTCAGAGGGCTGGATCCAACTTCTCCACCCCAACCTAATTTAATTTGTATCTCTCACCCATATTAGTAAGGTCTTAGGGTTTCCTTGTTCCTCCGACTCTCTCAATTTTCAACTCGGACTTTATTGTTGGGTGGAAGCAACTGTCTTTCTGTGGCAAAGAAGAGTTGCCAAAGATTATCAAACCAATATTTCCCTATCAGATCGGCCACCCAGACTTTTCTTAATGCAAACAATCCTATTCTTCTCGGATAATCTTAGAAATAAACCAGACAACCTATTTAATCATTTTTCTTGATTTTAATCGCTCGATATTTTCTTTGTCTTGAAAATGTTTAGCTATTAAGATTTTCATATTGACCGTCTTGGTCTTTTTTGATACTAACAACCTGTCGATTTCTGATAATCTCATAAATATCCCATATGATCTGTCTACTTGCCAAAATCGTCTTTACCTCATTTTTGTTCATTTTTTTTCAACTGCCAAGCATTTTCTTGGTCCAAATAATATTAAGCAATTAAATTCTCTTATCAGTCGTTCCGGGTCATTTTTAAAATGCAAAACAAATGTTACCTTTCTGATAATCTCAGAAATAATCCAGACATTATTTTTTTTGCCTAAACCAACTGCCTTTCCAAGTCATCTTTTGTATTTCCAAATGATTTTCTTTATTCAAATAATTTTTAAGCTATTAAGATTCTCTTGAGTGTACAAACCTTAGTTTTTTCACTTAGTCTGCTGACTTTCAATTGATTACCCCACTCTCCTCCAAATTGTATTCCTGAAGCAAATACCAGTTGTAGTTTAGATATGCAAATCGGTGTTTCATGATGAAGCTGCTTCTACCAAAGAGGATCTATTAACTACTATTCGGGAAAGTTGGTGCCACTTTGATAAAGAATATTTCTTTGAATTAGGCAAATCTCAGCCAGAAAGAATTAAAAGCTTAAAGAGGGGCAACAGAATACCATTTCCTTTCTTCTTTTTTTTTTATCAATGAATTTTCCCTTCAATAGTGAGAGTTATTCCATAAAATTTACTTCTGCATAACTTGGAGAAAAATACTATTAATTTATTTTATGTGATTTTATTGAAACTAGAATGTTCTGCTATTGAATAAAAATATTTTGCGTCTTATCTATTATTAGTTTATCTACTGTCAATTGTTCATTCATATTTTCAATTTTCAATGCATATTATTTTGCGTCTTATATATTGACGCTTTGATGTCTTTCCTGCGCTCCCAGTAAGTTTTCCTTTTTTAACCAACCTATTTCTTTTATATTTGCACCAATTTTTATACACAGGTGACTGAGAACAATCAATATCTGTCACCACACTCCACCGTTTTTTGCGTACTGGAATGAGTTTTACGATCATTTCCATTGTTTCGATTAACTGTTCTTTTGTTGACTCCACGTTTCCTTTTAATTAGGTTTGCCCAACCACTTGTTGAAATCTGCAAGAACTGCCATTTAACTGCTAATCAATTTGCATATCTAGCCTTCTGCAGGTATTTGGATTTAGGCATGTAAATTATAAGATCATTCCATAATTTTTCCTCAATATTGGATCATTCCATTATAGTTTCCTTTAAATGGATTGGAAAAATATACCATCAATTTAAATAATTTTGTCAAGTTTATTTAAAGAATATCTTAAAAAGAAAATTGAGTTACCATTAATTAGTTTATTTACTGGTAAATAAAAACCCAAAGTGAACATCTTTTGAATATGCTGATTTCATGATTTTTGTCAGGGGGTAATACATTCCATTCAGCAAGAAATTGAACCGATAAATGTTGGCAACTTTTTTTGTCAGGGCTAATACATTTACTTCATCCAGAAATTGAACAGATAAAAGTTAGCAACTTTTTTTGTTTGGGGCAATACATTTCATTCAACAAGAAATTGACCAGATCAAAGTTGGCAACTTTTTTTGTCAGGGCTAATACATTCCATTCAGCAAGAAATTGAACAGATAAAAGTTACCAACTCTTTCTTTTTCGGGTATAATACATTCCATTCAGCAAGAAATTAAACCGATTAAAGTTAGCAACTTTTTTAGTCGGAGCTAATACATTCCATTCAGCAAGAAATTGAACAGATAAAAGTTAACAACTTTTTTGTCAGGGTTAATACATTTAATTCAACAAGAAATTGAACAGATAAAAGTTAACAACTTTTTTGTCAGGGTTAATACATTTAATTCAACAAGAAATTGAACAGATAAAAGTTAACAACTTTTTTGTCAGGGTTAATACATTTAATTCAACAAGAAATTGAACAGATTAAAGTTAACAACTTTTTTGTCAGGGTTAATACATTTAATTCAACAAGAAATTGAACAGATAAAAGTTAACAACTTTTTTGTCAGGGTTAATACATTTAATTCAACAAGAAATTGAACAGATAAAAGTTAGCAACTTTTTTGTCGGGGATAATACATTCCATTCAGCAAGAAATTGACCAGATCAAAGTTGGCAACTTATTTGTCACGGCTAATACATTCCATTCAGCAAGAAATTAAACAGATTAAAGTTAGCAATTTTTTTAGTCGGGGTTAATACATTCCATTCAGCAAGAAATTGAACAGTTAAAGTTAGCAACTTTTTGTCGGGGGTAATACTTACCATTCGACAAGAAATTGAACAGATAAAATTTGGCAACTATTTTTTGTCGGGGTTAATACATTTCATTCAGCAAGAAATTGAACGTATAAAAGTTAGCAACTTTTTTGTCGGGGGTAACACATTTTATTCAGCAAGAAATTGAAACGTTAAAAGTTAGCAACTTTTTTTCACATAAAAAACGAAAAACGGAAGGACAGAAAGAAATGAACAAATAAAAAAATAAATGTTTCGTCCATAACAAAAAAAAAGAAAATTACCTTTTGGGGGAATTTTTTAAAATTATTTATCATATAAAAGACCGACATTTACTCCTTCGATTTATTGAAAAATATTGATTTTTATCGATTTTAGAAGGGGGAGGTTCTATTTATGTACAATATACTAAGCGTTATCTCATTTATAAATTATAAAAAACAAAACAGAAAAAACATAAATACAAATAATTATACTAAATTTGAATAAAAGTGACTATATCCTTTAATTTCAATAATGATCATCTTACAATCCATATATAATGGGATAAATACTGCTAGTATTATTGAGTCGGCCTTTATACAAAGTGTCAGTTTTTATTTTTAAGACATCATGTCATAATGTAAAATAATAGATTTCAGAGATCTATTATTATGTCATGGAGCTTATAAATTAAGTCCTGAGTCGTTAAAGGCGTGTAAAAAACACAGCGTGTCTTTCAGTATAACTGATTGCTATTGAACTCGAGGTCAATAACAGACCCGGTTCTCATTGGATGGATTTCATCAGGTGACGTAAACCATCATGGAGTGAAGAATTAGTTGGTGAGAAACGTTCAATGCGCTGAAATGCTCCATCTCTACTCTATCACCGATTCCTCGTTTAGTCGAACGAATGATGAAAAGAAAAATCACAAAGAAATAAATAATATATGTACATATATGTACAGCAGAGAAAAATCTTTGAACAACGAGAAATGATGACAGAATACAACGAACCAGAACAAAGACGACAATTCGAAACCAACACGAGGTGACAGAAGAACGAAATGAAGTGAAATGATGCAAAGTAAGGATATGGGGGCTAGCCGATCGTCTGATAACATAGATCGACCGAGTAAAGGACGACTGATAAAATAACTCAATATATGTATATATTTACCCAACCCCTCTGCACGGGCAGGATGTAACACAAGATCAATTTTAAGCGGAGTTTAAAAGGTTTTAATTCAGAGTTTTCCTTCTTCAAGACTGGTTTCCTAACCAAGGATAAAGAACACAGTCTGCCCTACTATTTACCAATAGCTGGAGGGAGAATACCTATCACAAGAGTATTATAGCTACTAAATGCAATCAGCCTCGTCCAGAATTTGAACTCGTGTCACCGTGTCCATTTCCTACGACGATAACTATTACACCTCAGTCACCTCATTTTAAAAATTCCCCTATGAAAGCCAAACACTCAACTGATCATAAAGTTTACAATGTATCAATCAAACTGAGCTTATATCAGCTTGACATAACAATATCTCCCAAAGCACAACAGCTTAATTCTCTACACTTTAGGCCAAATCAATAAAAATCAATATTTTCAGAAACAAGAGTCTAAAGAAAAACAACAAAATATTTCCGTAAAAGTTTGACGGAAAAATGGGGAACGTGTCTGCATGAAGGTGTATACGAAATAGAAATTAAATACAGTTGATTTACGAGTGCTGAATATGATACTAAACTTCATCCAGTGGTGAGGCTCCTGTTCTGTTTATAACTTTTGTGAGATGTGTAATGTATAGAATCAAAAGAGACTAAGCCGACCATATTAATTAACAACCGAAGTTCTTGCGTTTAACTCACTCACTTAAAAAATCCCTGATATTTAAAAGGTAACAGGCTGATGCAAATATGTACCTATGTATTTGTGTTTGTACCTATGTATGCATTCATCTAACCTCTCAAACATCTTGATTTTCCAATGAGATTCATACAATTCAAATTAGCGTCATTAATTTAACAATACATTAATGAGAATCGAAAGCACCAACTTCGCACGTGAATTTCACGCGTAATGTAATCTCGCTCACGCTCTGAGTAATGATTGATTGATAGACTTTAACAGCATTTCAGCCGTCTGGGGTTATGTTATATCTAGAGGTTAGGGAATTGCGTACGTTCTACATTTATATTTACATTTTCTATGTTTCATTAGAGGGTGTTTTTTTTTGCGGGGGGTTATTTTTTTGTTTTGTTTATTGTTGTTGTTTTTTTTGTTTTTTTTGCCCACGGATATATATCAAGTATTCCCATCTAATATAAATAATTTGTACACTGTCATATGATTTCAAGTACTCCTGTTTAATACTAATAATTTGCAAATAGATCTGTTTGACCTATAGATGGGACCCTAACAGGTACTAGCAATCCAAGTCAGAGTGGACCTGGAAGTAACTAGTTATGAGGGATTCAAAACTGGAGCCTCATCACCTGGAGTAGTTTAGTGTCATATCCAATACCACCATTTTAGATGCGTGGGGTCTTACCTTCTCTTCAGCGGGGATACAGTTAGCGTTTTCTAACCACCGCTGACAGGGCATTCAGTGTAAATCAAATTGATTTCGTTTTAGGAAAACTTTGAATTCAACATGATGGCATTCTCACACGGAAAACCAAAAAAGCCTGATTGCATTGTAAGATACTGAAGGACGCACTCTGGCTTTGTGGTAATAATGCTTTAGCCCCGAAACCATGTCCGGCCTCAGAATCATTTGGTGAAAGCTTAGTTGGTCGCACAATTTTTTGCCAATTATATATATATATATATGTGTGTGTGTGTGTGTGTGTGTGTGTGTTTACAAAACCCTCCGCACGAACAGGGGTGAGACATGAGGTCAATTTTTATATGGCATTTAACAGGTTTAAATTTACCTTTTCCTACTCCTAGACCGATTGGCATACCAAGACTAAAGAGCCGAGACTTCCCTTCTATTCTACCCATAGTTGGAGGGAGAATAATTGGATTCATACTTTTCCCAAGGGTATTAGCACAATTGGAAATGCAAACAGTCTCGCTCATAATCTGGTCGCTGTGTTCATTTCCTACGACGGTAACCGTTACACCACGGGTACTTCCTTCTCCTAGGTCGATTGCCTAACCAAAGAAGCCAGTCTTCCTTTTAAAGGCATAAGCACGAAACGAAACGCCCACTGCTTTGTCCAGGATTTGAACTCAGGTCATTTCCTACGACGATGACAGTTTCGCTAAGTGCGTCTCCCAATATAAGTCTGTGTATCTGCGTGTGCGGGTGTGTCTAAGAAAACCTCTTTCCCTTGTTTGCCGGGTCGACAATGATCATCTATTTCTGACCTGGCCCTTTTTCTTCGCCTCTAACCCTCAGCCATCACCAAAAAATGGGGTGAGGTAGAGGGGGGTGGGGGAGGCTATGCGATTGGCGTCGGGGGAATAGATTGAAAATGTTGCTGGGGCGTCTTTCTGAATAGCGTCTTGAGTCCATCATTGTTAATCCAAGTCGATATTCTGTCTGGTTTTAGTCTCAGTTTCTTTGAAAGAGATAAGGTGTGTGTGTGTGTGAGAGAGAGAGAGAGAGAGAGAGAGCAGATGAAAGGAAAAAAGAAGTATCGTGTATGTTTATGAGAGACCGAGAAAGCGTGAATGAAGAGGTCGAAGCAAAACAAAAAAAAATGACACGAAATGAGTAGATGTGTCACTGGCGTAATGGTTATCATCCAAGAAAATGAAATCGGTGACCTGAGTTCAAATCCTGGACGATCCTGTACATGTTTCACTTTGCGCAAATGAACTTATTAAAGGCATGGAGCAAATACGAGGGAAATATGAATGCAGTGAATGAATCTATGGTTTTTTAGGAGAAATAGTTAGTAACATACCTTCATTGTTTCGAGAAATGTTCTCATTAAGCATAAACCTATGACTCATGTCTTTGACAGGAAAGATAGAATGAATTCAAGTGCCTAGAATATTGATTTTGTTGATAGAATGTCTTAATTGGGAATTTTGTTTTGGTCCATATTCTTTTCTGAAGTAAAGTCCTTGTAAATTGCGTCTTTTTGTACCGTCGTTCGGGTAAAAGGAGTTGGTTCGAGTTTTCTTGGTTATCATTTTCGGGACGTGTGTCGTTTCTTACAACGTGTCTATTCATTCAGCTTAAGAGTCCAACATAAAAAAAAACATCGAAACGTCATATGCCATCGCGAAAGTCAGTAGATAATTTCTTTCTGCAAGTTAAACAAGTTAAGCACCACAATTTTTTATTCATTTTGGTTAACATAAGTCTTCATCAATAATATTGACCTTAGTATAACAAGATATCTTTTGAACAATTGATTTGAAGGTGTTTTATTTCTTTAGTACTGAGCATGAATAAAACGTTTTCCAAAAGTTATATTATACCACCACTTGAACTCACATTTGGCTAAATTGTGTTGAATTACTGCTTGCTAAATACCACCTGTTTTACCTAGGTTTGAGGACAATTTCATCAGAGTCATCAGCGTGATAGAAGGCTGACTGCTCCAAATATCACTGCACAACTGAATCAATATCGTGTCAATATCGTGAAAAAATGTATCAACATCCACTGTAAAGAGAAGACTCTGAAGCTGGCCTATATGGAAGAATTCCTTCCAAGAAACCACTGTTGAGGGAACAAAACAATGTCGAAAGGCTCCAGTTGGCCAAGGCACACAGACTGGACAATAGAGCAGTGAAATAAAGTACTTTGGACTGACGAATCAAAGTTCGAAATCTTTGTGTCAAATATGAGGGTCAATGTACGGTAAAGAGTTGTTAAAGGAGCTGCAACCCCTGTATCACACCAACCGTAAAGCATGGAGGAGGCTGTGGGGGGTATGTAATTTGGTTATTTCAGTAGATTGCTCTCTAAATTATTCCCACCACAAATACAACACAAAACATTACAATCGCGCAAAAGAAATGGAATAGAACACAACGAACATTAAATAACAAACAATTTAATATGCATATAACAGAATATGAAAAACAAAATACATGATGTGTAAATGGCCTTTTGGAAAATAAAGTTTGAAGAAGAGAATAAATTTGTTGAAAGATGTGTGTATGTTCATGTTATCAGAGTCCGTAAATAAGTCGTTCTTACTTACATTAAGTTTATAGCGGGTTTTATGATTGTGGCGACAGCGTGTCTCGTTGATGAAAGAAAGTTTGTCGGGTTTTCCTTTTGAATATAATTCTCGGCCATTTGAAAAGAGGTCATGAACTTTAGTTGAGGAAGGAAAGGAATTGGTTGGACATAGTATCGGCTACTGGCTTAGTGGCTTGTGTTCGTCTGTGTCTTCGTTTGTGTGTAAGCTTGTGTCTTGTGTGTCTGGCTTCCTAACTCTGTGTTATTTATATCCTACAGGTGGATCAAAGAATCGCCCTAAAATCTTGGCGCGTAGACATTTATTGACCAATCAGATTTGTATTTTACTATTTTATTTTCGAGCCTAAATATTTTCTGTTAGTTCACTTCCGATCCTAATTTTCTAGAATGTTCTATTCCATGTTTTTAGCTGATTGGTTGAAAAATATGAAAATGTAATTTAAATGCTAATGCGGGTTTGATCCTAAATTTCTAGAATGTTCTTAAGTATGTTTTTATTGCTTATTTTAAGACTAGAAGAAATTTGTATCCCATAAGGCTCTGTATGGTTTGGAGAATTTTTGCTAATTGCAAAGTCAGGGATTCGCACCAGGTGAAGGGCAAATTGAATCAGTCTGGCTATCACAGCATACTGCAGCGTCACGCGATCGCATCTGGAACATGGCTTGTAGGTCAAGGATTTATCCTCATGCAAGATAATGACCCAAAGCATAATACTAAACTCTGCCAGAGGTACATTAAAAGCAAAAAAGACAGCACATCCTTCAATTGATGTCAGGGCCGGCGCAATCAGCGGACTTAAATCCCATTGAACTGGTGTGGGGTGAACTTGACGGAAAAGTCAGAGCTAAACAAGTCATGGGAGCAGCTTACTTATGGCATCTCTTGCAGGAAAGCTGGTCAGAACTCTCTTCAGTCTCCCTCCAGTCTTTGGTGGAAAGAATGCCGAGAATCTGAGAAGCAGAGAGAGCGATCAAAGGAGATCATTTTGATAAATAAAAAAATTTAGAAGTTTTATCGTGTTTTTTTAATTTACTTTGTATTAATGACACAGGAAGACTTGTTATTTAGTATAATAATTAAAAACATTGTGCTGCTTAACTTGTTTCATTAAAAATGACACTTTTAGAATGAGAAATAAATTTAAAAAATTGAGTAGCTATTTACTTTTGATTAGTCGTGAAAAAAAAATATATATAAGAAAATGTTTAGAGATGGAAAAACATCAAGTCTTCAGAATATAATTTATATTTGTAGAAATATTTACCAACGTTTGACATTTCGGTTTTTAATGTTGTATTTAATAACTAAGACGCCCTGATGAAGGTCTAAAAACCGAAACGCTTAACGATGGTAAATATTTCATCAAATAAAATCCTCTTCTGAAGACCTTGAGTTGTTTTCTTCTCCAAACATTTTGTATATATATATATACTATATTATATTATGTTTACCACAATATGAAGAAGGATGAGGAGAGAAGAGAGGGAGAGAGACTGGTAATTGAAGAGAAAAGAGAGAAAAAGACACGGAGAGAGAAAATGCACCTGAAAAAGGAAGAGTGTGTAGCTACAAGCAAAACGGACTTCGATTAATAAGGAGTCTTTAAAATTCGAAGAAAAAAAGAAAAGCAGAGGTGAATCTACAGTGATCTGGGTCCCTAAACAAAAAAAGTTATTGGCCTTTTGCCCATCCTTCCTTAACCATTTCTTCCATACAGATACGCTCAATCTTAATCAGACATTTCTTTCTAAAACTTCATGTTTCAAAATATGTAGAGAAACCTATTGAGAAGTGTATATCTAGTACTTCGGAATCTCATTACGAATACCAGTGAGTCACAGTTTTGTGATAACACTGATTGATTTGAGGTACTTGTCTAGAATATCCCACTGAGAAAATGTGTGTGGCAATGTAGAAAAAAATAGTGTGAGAAATATATTTCCATTCACCATCTCGATAAAAGTAAGTTACAGTCACTGACATCACCTTTTTTTAACCATTTTGAACTTCAACCATTTTGCGTAAAACATGCAAAAAAAAAAAGAAATGATTGAAACTTACTCTTATTTGGATATTGAATGTACGTATTTCATTTATATATAAATTGCGTAAAGGTTTTAAGAATGGTCTCAGTGATTCGGGTTCAAATCTTGGACAAGACTGTTTGCGTTTCACTTCCCACTGATACCTTTGGAAAAGACACGAATCGATCTTTTCTCTCTCCTGTTTTGATAAGTGTTTATCCAACCCCTCTGCCACGAGTATGACACAAGTTCTGTAACTCTGAGTTAGTCCTGTTTTTGGAGAATAGTCTGACTGGTTAAAATAACAAAAACTCTAAATTCACAGTGCGACGGTCTGGTGATAAAAACCTTCATTAATTTGTTGTGTTCACATAAATATATCAAGTCCTTTGCGTGGCGTAGTAATTCATGCCTCTCGCATCTTGAGTTGAATCAGAAGAGGAAAAACTTCAAAGGAATGATCAAATCAAATTAACAATAAGGTTTATTGTTTTTGTTTGTTTTTTGTTTGTTTGTTTGTTTGTTTGTTTGTTATATATACAAAGAAAGAAAAAAAGCCCATCTTCAAGCTTCTACCTCAGCAGTAATTCATTCTGGCGATAGTGATGCAGAGATTCTTTTCCTTATGCTACCCCGACTGATTCTGATGTCCTCAAATTGAAGAAAGGGATCAAAAAACGAATGTTTTCTGACAATATCCGCCTCTTATTAGCAGAGGCCTCTCTCACCGGAGCCAATCAAAAGATCGATTTCTTCAAGAGAACGAAGCTCCACTTACTTCGACCACGCATGAAGAAAACATCATTTTGCGTAATTTGTCTGTCTGATGCTAACTACTCTTTAAATCTGGACATAACTTTTCAAACCAGACAATTCGGATCCAATCACTCAATAAATTCAAGACATAAACCCCTTTTCATGATTAATTTAATGGTTGCTACTCAGAGGTCAATTTTCATCCAACTCGCTTCTGGGCAAATTCAAAAATATATTTATGCTTAATGCTTCACACTCACCAGCCGCGTTCTCTTCTCCAATACCAGGATGGCACTATCACAGTCATTTCTTTTCGCAGAGTAAAACTGGTTTGAATTCAGAATTTTCCTTCACCTAGGGAGGTTGCCTAAGCTAGGCTAAAAAAACTGCCCAACTATTTACCTGTAGCTTGTGAGGGGTTAAAACAGAGTGATTCATACTTTTCCCAGGACATTAAAGCAAAGTGAAATGCAAACATCTCCGTGCAAGATTTGAACTCGGGTTGCCAACTCCATTTTCTACGATAATAACCGTATATTGGTAAATAGTAAGGTAGACTGGGCTTTGTATGGCAGCCAGCCTAGGAGAAGGAAAATTTTGAAGTTAAACCAGCTTAACTCTATTTAATAAATAACCTTGTGTAGCATCTTGTGGCGGGGGGGGGGTGCTGAGTAAATACATTTTTATGCTATTCTCTGAACTGGACTACATATTGTCATCACATCAAAGTCATGGAAAGATTCTATAAAGTCCAGGAAAAATTCCATTAAACTTGTCTTAGGAAGATTCTAAACATCAAAGGGCAATCTCTAATACCATTGTTCTTCTGCGAGCTAATACATCTGTAGGGATTATATCCTTTGCATTCCAGAATAATACTTCTAATAGCTGCTAGGTGGCGTGATCAATATAGCCTTATAAAACACGCAGCAAAGTCGAAACTCTCTCTCTCTCTCTCTCTCTCTCTCTCTCTCTCTCTCTCTCTCTCTCTCTTAGTTTCTGCTTCGACAAACAGAAAGTACAACCAAATGTGTGTATCACCCGACAGTGTAGGGCTTTGGCCCCAAAAAAACCTTGTGCCATACCACGCACGGTACTACGCTTTGATGTAAATCTTCATATGACTGTCATTCTATAAAGGACTCTGCAATTACTAAATAGGACTTTCTCTCCAGTATATCGTGTAATTCCTATGTCCTTTCTATTAAGTTGGCTCCAGTAATAAATGTGTTGCTAATTCGTCGTGAATTGTTTTATATAGTTTGGCTCAAGAAAATGTTAAACCATAATACCTTTACTCTGCTACAAGAGTCCAAATTGTTTTCCTCGTTTTCTAATGATTGTAGCTGTGAGTTATGGTACTCAGATACGACAAATATACGAAGACAAACCTTCAAGTCGTCTATACGAAAGCCCACTTGATCCTATCCTACATATCAATTATTGAGATGCTCTTCATACGCAATCATATGCTTTGAGCTGATCACTTTGCTAGGATGGAGGGTATTAGGTTACGTAAGTAGCTGTTTTGAGGAGAGTTACAACGTGGTAAACATCTGACATATAAATCAAAGAAACATTTTAAGGATGTCATAAAAAAACAACCGTAAGGCGCTTAGTGTAGATGTTAAAGAATGGGAGTAGATGACAGAAAATTCAGTCAGTTTGGAAAAAAAGTGATCATTGATGTTTATAAAGCATTTAAAGTACTAAGAATCGAAGACTCCATTTTGAAACGAGCGCCTCGGAAACAGAAATTGACCCCAGTCCTTGACACTTTTCCGCTAGAACATGTTTGTAACATCTGCAGTAGAGTCTGTTTGTTCAAAGTCGGGACTTCCTAGATATATAAGATCTCATGACAGTAAACAATCGTAGATTGATTTTACACTGATCCTTTCGCAACAACCTATGGGTGATTCGTATCAATTCTGTGACAAAGTATGTGGACTGAAACTAAATGAGAGTATACGGGGATAATGTCAACGCCTAAGGCAAGTCTTTTGCTTGTCACACATACAATAGTGCTTAAAAGGATGAAGTTGGCCTGAGGAGCCACAGGCGTACCAACGAGTGCTTTTTGCAGGATTGAGGGGGTGACCTTCTTCTGAAAAGACGTGGCAATCAATCAATCAATCAATCAATCTCTCTCTCTCTCTATATATATATATATATATATATATAAGACATTACCTGAATGGTATAGTGATATATTCTGAAAATGTACCTAGGCCACTTCAAAAATAAGACATTAGCGTCTTGGGCTCCTTAGTGTTTTAGTACTCGACCACTGTCCGATTAACTGACGGCTCAGTCCACCCTTAAAAAAAAGAAAAGAAAAAGTGCAACGAGAAGGTGGATTAAGAATAAATACAAAGAAAAAGAAGGAGAAAAGGGGAAAAGAGAGTATACAAATGTGAAAGAGGGTAGTGAGCATGAAAAAGACAATAAGGGAGAAAGATGGCGTCGCTGTCGGCAGCGGTAAAAGAAAAGGCGGCGACAGACGACAAAACGTCTCTAACGTCCGGTACAATGACACCATACGGTTATTAGGATTTTTTTTCAACAAACGAGAATGTTTTTTTAATTATTATTTCTTTTTTTTTTTAGATTTTTAAGCATTTCGTTATTGGTGGCTTTTTTTTTTAAATAAGTACGTTAGTTACTCTTACGCCCTGACCCATTTCGACTTGTTTACAGACGTGTACGTATCTGATTGGATGTCTGAGTTTCACACAACAGACGCCGTAAATTCTCCTTTGTAATTACAGAAAAAAATCTGTTTGTACACAGCGTCAGCAACCACTAATGGCCTTTGCTGGGATGCCGCCATGGTCTGCCAGTCTGCCTGCTTGTCTATCAGTCTGCAAAGACAGGAGGTGCGCTCGCTCCCCGTTGGCAAAAAGAAAGAAAGAAAGAATTTGGACCCTTCTCAGCCTCCTGACCGGCGACTCTGAGGCTCAACGTAGAAAGTGGTTTGGGCGTTATTCAGTATTAGGAAGAAGGTCGCTACCTACACACTTCAATTGAAGTTGAGTTCTCTCTTCTTCTTTGTTCTCAATCATTGTTGGGGGTTTTAATCACCAAACCCTTACCTTCTGATTTTTTGAATTGTTGTTGTTATTTTGTTTAGTTTTTTAATTTTCATTTTCTCTTGGTGCACAGATAATTGCGGTTTTAAACAGTTGGCTTTTAAACAGGATAACCATAGTTAGAATAAATTTATCAATGGAAATATAATCCATTACAATCAATATATCGTCGTTCATTATAAACAAATTTATTCATTCTGTTATTATTAGAATTCTGAAGTATTAGAACCGATGAATTCTTTGAGGGCATTTGGAATAGCTGCTCGCTTGTTGAAAAGCTCTTCTCTGAGACCCTAGGTAGAAAGATATGGATGCTACTCAACCTAAGCAGCGATTTTAAGGCCCAAAGTAAAAAGACTTTACTTTTCTTGCATGGCCAGCTGACGAGAAGAAAAAGATGGTGAAAGTTCTTTAAATTGATTTGTCACGTGACTTGCTCCCAACTCTGTTCGCACATGTAGTCATCGGTTATAAATATCTAAAAATCAGCTTTTTGTGTGTTTGTTTTGTTTTGCGGTCTAACGGTTGAGTACCATATTTATGACAGGTTTTAAGATTCGTTGATTAGATTTGTTTATCATTTCGAAATAATACCTGATTAAGATTGGATAAATCTCCTGAGCAGTGACTCTGAAATCCAACGTAAAAATATTTAGACTCAAACTTATGAACGGCAAAACTAAGGCACCATGCTGAAAGATTTGGATATTTCTTAGACTTCGGAACAGCGACTCTCTGAAATAACGCAGAATGTTTTTGGAGCGTTGTTCAGGATTAGAAGAATGGTCACCATGTACACACTTTAATTAAAGCTGAGTTTGTTTTTTTGGGGGCGGGTATCCTTCTTAGATTTTCTCTGTGAAAAAATAATTATTGCTTTTACCCATCAACTTTAAAACAATATATCGCAGGTTATAATAAAAATTCATCAATCAAAATAAAAACCATTAGGAAAGATGTGGTTAACTACAACGAAATCCAATTATTGTGTTATCATTAAAATTCTAGTTTCCTGGAAGCAATGAATTCTTCGAAGCCATTTTCAATTGCTGCTTGCTTGTTAAAGACTTTTTCTTGAAGAAAGTCGTCAAAATACCGGAAAAACAAATACTAGTGAGTCGGTTTGGTGAGTAAATTGGGCAGAATTTTGCAGCGGTGCTCATTTAACGAATCAGGAAGACATTTACGAATAAAAAGCTAATGATAAAATAAACAAATCAACGAATCACAAAGTCGGTAACATGTTTTGTATATGGCGCATAACCCATAAGCAAAAAAATGTAACCGACTTTGTGATTAAGAGGAGAAAAATTCTAAAGCCTATATAAAATGACTATTATTACTATGTTTAGCTCCCATACATGAATTACACCAACATTTTTAACGTCTAACAAATATATTAATATCATCAAATCTTTTCACATTCTTCGGACTTTGATCCACCGAAATACTTTTAAAAAGAGACACTGTTCAAACATATGAATTTCTTGTTCTTATATCATTGTTCATATTCTCTGCAAGTTATATAGATATTACCCCTGGCAAAAATTGTTGCATTAACAAATTTAGAGAATGTTCACTTAGTTTTTGGTTGATGTTGCTTTGTTTTTGTTTTTGTTTTTTAGCAGTAAATAAACAAATAACATAAGCCTCAAAGCATTTTTCTTTCATAGCTGAAAATTCTGGAAAAGAAATTATACCATTCATTCAAATAATTTAATCTCGTTTGTTAAAGGTATATTTTATAAAGCTAGGAAAATCGTTTAACCGAGATATGAGATTTTTTTTCTGATTGCTTTTTGCAAAAAAAAATCCGATGTCTTACTAATAAGTTATGATTGTTACCTTAAAAATTTAGCGGAAAGAACACTTTACTCATGGAGAATTAAATTCATATTTTTTTCCTTCAGACTGCTTTTATGTTATAGATTGTGGTGATGCAGTAGGGTACCGAGGATGTACAATTACACAAGGGCCGAGCAGTTTTATTGAGATTCAATATCTACTTATAGCACTCACTATTTACGTGCTTAGTGTAACGGTTATCGTTGTAAGAAATAGAATCAGTTCACCAAGTTCAATTCCTGGACAAAGTTGTTTGCGTTTCACTTAGCACTAAGAAAAGGCATAAACCGTTCTGTTCCAACTTCTGTCAGGGTTAAATTGTAGAACTGATAGTGATCTTTTTTTCTTGATATGGCAACTGGCCTAAGAGAAGGAAAACTCTAAATTCAGACCAGCTTTACTCTGTTTAAAAATTGACCTTGTCACATCCAACTCGTGGAGACGGGTAAATACATACCTTCTACAACTGCGCCAATATTTTATGTAAAGGTCTATAGACTGTACAGATGTTTTCTTTTGACCAATTTGTAGAGAATTAAGAATATAGAAGGTCTGGCTTTGTTTTTGTTTTGTTTTTTAAAAAGAGACAACAAAATTTGTTCGAAACAAAAAGTGTTTTTTGAAGCATAAAGCCCCTTTTACTTATTTCTTTAATTTGATATTGGTGACATTTTTAAAACATACAGGGAATGTTCTCGTGGTGTAATGGTTAAAGCGATGGAGGGCGAAATCGGAGTAAGCGAGTTCGAACTCCAGTCGCGCTATTACGTTCACTTTCGGACAAATACCCTTGAGAAAGGTATGACTCCCCCTATCCCGCAGCTATGGGTTAAATAGTACCACTACTGTTCTTCTAAGAGAATGGCTTTGGAATTAAATAACCTACAAAGGTTGATATGCCATTAAACAAAGAAACCTTAAAACATACATATCATGTAAAATTGGCTTGAAATTTGTTTTATCTACTTATTTTTCAAGTGATATCTTTTGTGCCAAAAGAGACACCCATCACAAATAGAATTGTATATTTGGTAAAATTGTGTGAGTGTATCCAGGCTTCTTATCATTCCAGGCAAAATTTATTAAATTAACACACTGAGTCTGTTTGTTCGTTTTTGTTTTTTTTTTCATTTAACACTAAATAAACAAATAACAGATAAAACACAAACCATTTTTTATTTAATAGCTATACATTCCAGCTTCATAGAATATTCCTTAAACAAACCATTTTGATTAATTGCATAATTTGTCGTTGTTGGCGACCGTAGTCGAGGGCGACCAGAAGGCTCCCTTTTCAATAGCTACTACATCAAGGTGTAGAGGAGGGCGCTACTCCTTTCCCTGGATTGCTTCACTTTACCCTTGACACGTACCTTATATTGCTGAGTGTTAAGCATTTTTAAAGTCTTTGGTATGAAGAACCGGGATTGAACCCAGGTCTTCTGGGGTGTCCTCGTGGTGTAATGGTTAAAGCGATGGACTGTGGAATCGTAGTACGCGAGTTCGTACTCCAGTTGCGCTATTACGTTCATTTTCGGGCAAATACCCTTGGGAAAGGTATGAACCCCCTTATCCTCCCAGCTATGGGTTAAATAGTACCACTACTGTTCTTCAAGGAGAATGTAGGTTATTTAGTGCCAAAGCCAAAGGTTGATATGCCATTAAAACAAAGAAAGCAAACCAAACCAAACCAGGTCTTCTGGATTATTGGCGAACACTCTAACCACTGGACAATGAGCCGGTTAAACATAATTAACTTTGTCATAAAAACTTGAAGAATAGCGACTAACAATTCTTTCAAACATGGATTTCACGATTTTAAAGCGATATTCTTTATCAAAGTCGTTTCAATTTGTTCAAATGCCAGTTAATAGAGTCTCTTTAGGGAATGGAACCTTCTCATAGACCATTTTTTTAAAATTTCCACCGTAAATTCTTAATAGGATTTTGGTCCAGATTGTTTCCTTGCCATTGTCATTGAGTGCATATACCTTTCATGGAAAAAAGCTTTCATTCCATTTCTTTTGTGTTAGGGATTTGGGTCGAAATTTGGAATTTGTGGTCTCATCTGTGTGATTAATCCTCTTGGGATTTATGCTACATCGTTTCAAAAAGAATAATGTTATAACGTACATCGGACGAATGAATGTTTTCCACAACAATACTGGAGTTGCTTCCCTTGCTTTTTTTGCCGATGAGAAGTACATTTTAGGCACGCTAGTTGTAAGGGAGACAACTCAATTTTATGTATGTCAGACGACATTATAAGAAAGCAAGTATCCAAGCTCTTTTACGAGTTCTTATAAACGTTATCGTAAAGAATAGATTCGACGAGAAAACTTCAATCAACGAGTCAGTTTGTGTTTCACTATGCGCTACTGCCCACGGAGAGGGTAAGAATTATCCTTTTGTTCATCTATGGATAAAGAGTAGGGCAGGCTGGCTCTCTAGTCTTGATAGGGCAACCTTTCTAGGAAAATGGTTTGGTTTCTTTGTTTAATGACACATGAACGTTCACGTGTTATTAAATGCCAACGCCATCCTTGTTGAAGAACATTAGTTCAGTTTAACACAATACCCTCAACTCTGAAAAGAACATGTGGTACTATTTAGCCAATATTGGGACGGTAAGGCAGGATTCATATTTTTCCCAGGCAGGGTTCATATTTTTCTGAAACAGAACGTTATACGTGGTGCATTCAATAAGATTCCAGACTTTTTTTTGTACAGGCATTTAGAATTGTCGTAGACTCTTGAAAATTCACTATGTTATTGCTATACATCTTATGAGATGACTGATCAATTTTTAGGATTTCAGGTTTAAATGAACAGCTACAGCAGCAATTGGAATACACCCTACTAAAGCCTGATTGTCACAGCTTATGAATTTCAAAAATGCAATCTGGACGTGAACACACTTTAGAAAAACGATACGCAATAAAATTCTATTCTAAACTTGGAAAAAATGCCACAGAAACGTATGGAATGCTTCAGACTGATTTTGGAGCATCTTGCATGAATCGAGCATCAGTTTTTGAGTGGCATAAGAGATTCAAGGAAGGCAGAGAGTCTGTGAGGGATGATAAGAGGTATGGGAGGAGTAAGGCAGTCAATAGACCAGAGTTGATTGGCCAAGGGGTTAAGGTTAGTATGTTGAGGTTTTAAGGGAGTTCAGGAAGAGATTCCTAGGGAAGAGGTCAGCACTCTTCAAATGGGGTCAGTGGCATTTCCACCAGGACAATGCACCAGTCCACAACTCCATCCTTGTCACAGACTATTTGAGCAAGATGGGCATCAAGACAGTTCCTCAGCCTCCCTACAGTCCAGACCTCGCTCCCTGTGACTTTTGTTTATTCCCTAAGTGCAGAGGCTGTCATTATGAGACAATTAAGGAGATGAAAGAGGCTGTGATGAAGATTATTGACATGCTCACACAAGAGGACTTCCATGGGGCCTTCCAGAAGTTGTTTGAATGGTACAAGTGCATTGCAGCTGGAGGAGATTACTTCAAAGGGGACTAGAATTTCATGTGTGTACTATCAATAAAAGTGCCCATACGAAAAAAAAATCTGGAAACTTATTGAAAGCACCTCGTACATCTTGAATAGTTTGACACTTTGTGTAGTGAAGTTGGTAATGAATCGCCAGATGTTTTTGAGCCAAAAATGGGATGCGAGTTAAAATCTTACCCAGAGCTTCTCTGCTATCATAGAAATAACAACATGAAAGGGCTAAGAGAAAAAAGTGATTTAAAAGATTAAATTAAAAAGATAAAAGAAAATTCTAGTTGACATCATTGTTATTATTATCATTGATAAAGTTGCATTTTGCAGAACTGCTCATCTCCTTAGGAGAGTACAATCAATTTGAATGTCAAAGTAACACCCCCAACCAAAAAAAATGTAGTAAGAACAGAAATACATAGAAAATATAAAATGCCTGCCCTAAGTTTGGAGTGAAGGATTGTTAGAAATCGAAAATAAAACTGAAAATTAATAATAATAATGATGATGATAACAATATGCAGAAGAATAGCCAGTATAGTTTATTTGGAGACAGAGTTTGTTTGTTTGTTATTTAATGACAAATCCAACTTTTTTTCTTTTTTTAGAAGGACAGTAGTGGTACTATTTAACCCATAGATGGAAGGATAAGAGGGTTCATACCTTTCCCAAAGGTATTCATTTGAAAGTGAATGTAAAAGCATGACTGGATTTTGAACTCACATACTACGATTCCACAGGGGTGAAAATAAAAGTAAATGGAAAGATAAACAAATACGTAGATCTTGCTAGAAGGCTAAAAACATGTAGTGATGATGACACCAACTATAGTCCTCAAAGGCTTTGAAAGAAGACTGGTGAAACTAGAGGAAGAGTTGT